>WYDI02031736.1:0-13489 GCA_009867235.2 Psittacus erithacus | reverse complement strand
GTGGGCAGATGCCAACCTTATGAAGTTTAAGCATGCCAAGTGCAAGGTCCTCCACCTGGGTCGGAGCAATCCCAGCCACACATACAGGTTGGGCAGAGAATTGATTCAGAGCAGCCCTGTGGAGAGGGACTTGGGGGTCTTTGTTGATGAGAAACTTAACATGAGCGAACTTCAGTGTGAGCTTGCAGCCCAGGAAGCCAATCATTTACTGGGCAGCATCAAAAGGAGCATGACCAGCAGATCGAAGGAGGTGATCCTGCCCCTCTACTCTGCTCTCATGAGACCTCTGTTGGAGTACTGGGTACAGTTCTGGTGTCCTCAACATAAAAAGAGCATGGTGCTGTTGGAACAAGTCCAGAGGAGGACAACAAGGTTGATCAGGGGACCGGAGCACATCCTGTATGATAACAGGCTGAGAAAGTTGGGGCTGTTCAGTTGGGAGACCTCATAGCAGCCTTCTGGTGTCTGAAGGGGGGCTGTAGGGATGGTGGGGTTGGACTGTTCATTAGGGGCTGTATTGACAGGACAAGGGGTAATGGGTTCAAACTTACACAGGAGAAGTTTAGATTGGATAAAAGGAAGAAGTTCTTTGCTGTAAGTGTGGTGAGGCACTGGAATGGGTTGCCCAGGGAAGCTGTCAATGCTCCATCCCTGGTGGTGTTCAAGGCCATGTTGGACAGAGCCTTGGGTGACATGGTGAGGTGTCCCTACCCGTGGCATGGGGGTTGGAACTAGATGATCTTAAGGTCCTTTCAAACTGTAACTATTCTATGATTCTATGAAGGAAAAGTAACATGAGAAGAAAAATTGCAGTACTTGGAAGGAGTGAAAACACTTTTTATGCCAGGAAATTTGCATAGAATAACCAGGACTTTGCTAAATTAAAGAATCAGATAATAATATTAAGATACTAAGGCATTCATTTTAAAAGCACAATGAAAAAGAAAGAAAAGTGAAAAAAAAAAAAAGAAAAAAAAAGAACGTGTCACAGTAAGACCTCTTTTACTTGCAGACAAAAATAGCATATGCAGTTTGCCTGCCTCAGCAGAAACTAATACGAGGTGAAAGAAAGCGTAGAAAATGAAATGATCATAGCAAATTAATATGGACCTTCTGAGAAAGCAGATCAGGAAGTGTTTTTTGTAGATAATACAGACCCACATAAAACCAGACTGGAATACTGATGGTGAGCTTTTTGCAAACACCCTGGTGCTGAATGAGATAGAAAATGTGCAGAATGTTATCGTCCAAAAAGGGCTTGTGCCCTTTTTATAAGGCCGCTTCATCCACTGAGGAAACCAGTCAAAGAGATCAAAGGCTGCACTGGGTTTAGTTCTCCCTAAGAATCTGAAGCTGAGTGAAAAATAGAAGCAACCACAGAGAGTCAAACAACATAGAGGAACTCTACTAAAATGTTCTGTTTTCTCCCCAATCACTAGTGCATTAGCTGAGCAGCAATACAAGAAAAATCATTATAATCTTCATAATGCTAGCCATGAATTTGAAGTGCATGGATTGCAAAGCAGGAGATTTCTTCTTAGGCTGAAATTTATATTTACAAGTGAAGGGAACAGAGATTTGTCTAAAATCAAGGATCAGATTTCCGAGGGATAGTAGATGACGAATTATCAAAGGATATAGACATAATGTTGGCAATGGCATATATAGCACTGGGGATTGAGATAAATGCATTGCTGCTCTGTCTGATACTGGGGAACCAGTCTCTGGAAGATATACAGGAGAGGATGAAAATGTTAAATCCAGAGGATTTCTAATCACTTCAAACTTTGGTGAGTTCCTGTGTTCCCCTGATTATGTTCTTTGCTGGCATCTTGTTCAATCCCCAGCACACATGCATATAATGCCTTCTCGGTATAATGATGGGTGGCAGGCACAATCACTCCAAAGACCTTGAATTGTTTTGTAGCAGAAAATGAACTCTGACTATGAATAAGAAAGACTTTGTAATATCCTGTTAGTGGTATTACTCTCATGTGCAGACAGAGCCAGGTTTTGACTCTGACCTAGGCTTGCAATGCAACTGTTGGCACAGACCTGCCCTGAGGGGTGCTCATGTTCCTGACCTAGCACTAAACATTCTGCAATTGAATGTGAAAGCTGGTGTAGTGATCATCGTTTTAGTCATGGTATGAAATGGACAAATTGGTCTTCAGACCCTTTATAGTGAGAATGGAAGTGCAAGTTCCTCAGGAGTACAAAAGAATTCAATCTTTGTGAACTAGGCACTGAGATTTTTTTTCTCATCAAGGAAATTTCATTATTATTCTTTTTTTCCATTTGCTATATGGAAAATGTAAAGGAGAGTTGTTCAAGTGGCAGCCTCCAAACAATAGTTTCCCGTTATTCTTTGCATTGTTTTTCTACCTCAATATACCATTATAAGGCTGATAGCTTTGCTAGCCAGCTCCTGAGCAAACCGTATATGTATGAGCTGCAGTGTAATCTCTATGGATGCTCAAGGAAGTGCAGAGCCCTGATCTAAATGAAACATGAGGTTTTAGGTAAGATCATTAGTAATCTGTGGTAGCCTGAGCTCTTTACTGACTAAGGGAAGTCGTGATTTAGTTGCTACAAACTCCTTGATGCTAGTTCAGAAGAGAAAAGAGATGGTGACAAACTCAAACTCTAATTCCCATCAGAACAACCTGAAGGGACGTACAGTGATTTCAAACAAAGCTACAATGAAACATTTCAAGTTTCTGAGAGGACAATATTGTCTCAGACTAGCTGATTCAGGAGTGTATGTGGAAGGGAGCATAGAGGAATGAGGGAGTATTTGCACATTCCCCCACATGTTAATAAAAAAAAAAATCTCAAAAATTAGACTTTTTATACAATATTTATCCTAAATTGGGCCTATCTCCCTTTTAGAAAGATTCTTTAACAGGTAATTAATGGACTTGTACACTAAAAAAAGAAGAGAACAGTAACTTTTATAAGGTTGTATCTATTTTTATGCTGCCTTGATATTTTTGCGATCATTTTACTATCTATATTTTATCATGAAGAACACTAGAATATGTATTTGCTAGAATTTTGTGCCACAGTGAAAAGACTGTATACAAATTAACTTGATATTTTCACATCATAACACATATCCATCAAGGAAAATCAGTTTACATTGCAAAATTTAATAAAGAAAAGTATTTAATTTGCAGCAAGAATTGTATGGATTTTATCTGGTTACATGGTTTATTTTTGTTTGAGTTTGATGATTAATAGGGTTAGTCCAACAGAAATATTTTATGTGTTTGTGTAGATTTTGCAAGCTTTTTCGTTTTTAAACGATAAGAAAAATGAAGCTTTGTAGCATGTTAGTTATAAAAATGCTTTTTAAAATCTCCTGTTATTTCATTAAAAAAACCCTTGCTATGGCTTCCATAAGTAACAGTAAGGATAAAGTAAACTAATGTTCTGTGCTGGATTGGACTAAATATTTTCCTTAGGTCTGGGTTTTCCTTTAAATTTGCTGAAGAGGTGGATCAGTAAGTGTCTGAATTGCTTGAATAAATTGGAATAACCATTTTTCTTTTTTTTTTTTTTTTTTAAATATTATCTTTCGTTTTCCATATTTTGACCATCCCTCCAGCAAGGCTTAGGGGAATCACACTGTAGGTATAAACACAAATGTATACCTGTCCTTGCTGATAAAGTTATCGAGAAGAACATCATATAACTGATGACTTGGGAACTTTGTTCTTTGCTGGCATAGCTGCATTAAAATATATAGAATATTAGACTTGGGTCATGATGGAAGAAGGTGGTTTTTGACAGTATCTATTAAAGATGTGTCTGTGTTTGGTGGGGACTAAGGAAGAAACCATTCTTTACTAGTTGTGCTTACCAGCAACCTCATATTTGCCTAATATACTTACCATTATAAATTTTTTTCCAGTAATAGGTCTTGCACAGTACAAGCTGGCCAGAAATATGTAGGCACAGAATCATCTCTATTTGGAAATCCCAAGCTACTAATTGTGGCAATTCATATACAATTCTCTTCAACATTCTCAAGAAAGACATTTCCCTGAAATATCATAAGAGTAGGCAAAATTGTCTTGGGCAGAAGACTTTCCAGGGAAAGAAAATGACTCTGACTTGATTCTGTGTTGTATTTTTGCCAGATGAATGTAAAGGAAAGCTGATTGCTATACCCCAAGAGGAGCTGGAAAATAGCTAGCTGCCACAACAAGAGAGAGACTTGTGGCAGTAGAGGTCCTTCATCTGAGAGCAATAAATTACAATTTAAAGCACAGAAAAACTTGAATTGGAGCAAATTCTTGCCCCAGACTTGTCCAAATATTTATTTTTGGGTTACGTATGCTGAATCAAGTCCTATAAGACAGATAAGTATAAGCTTTCAGGAAAGCTGACTGTACTCTGTGGTACCTGTCAAATGGGGCCCCTGATGTCCATTTGAACACCAGAAACATTTTTGAAAACCATACTTGGAGCTTGAACCTGTATTTCAGGACCACTCTAAACATACAGTACTTACGAAGTCGGTATTGCAGCTCTTTCAGTCTTTTGTGAAACTTTTTTGTACACCTGGTTAAATATGAGCTGGAAAAAAGAATTTGAACCTTGCCTTCTCATACCCTATGTGAACATTTTAATAAAAAGTAATATTTGCTGGTCCTAATATGCTCATTATTTTCTTTTTCCTGGTCCCAAAATCAAAAATTAAGCCGGACGAGAGAACCGAGATATTTTGTGATCTTTTGTAACATGAGGAGTGGAGGGGAAGGGGTGGGAGGGGTTTTATTAGGCCATAAAACATACATTAGTTGTTGCCCTTGTAAAGGTGTAGCACATAAATATAATAAAGAAATGAACACACAGTATAAACTACTCTAAGTAGCCCATGTTGATTAACAATGAAAGCTCTCACCTTTTAAAATAATAGCAATGCCAGTTGTGGAACGTGAAGAGCGTTTTGAATTACAATGAATGCATTAGCCACAATATCAAATGCAGTCAAATTAAAACGTTCCCTTCTGACATTTTCAATTAAACCCCATCAAGATTTCAAACAACCTAGGAAAACTAAATAGACTGTGTGAGCTAATGGAAAAGGCAGTCTGACGTCTTCTCCTTCCAAAAATTAGATTAAGCATCACTGCTGTTGCGAAAATCTATACCAGAACATTAAACAATTAAGAACTAGCATAACGATACTGACCAATGGTCCATCCCTTCCTGTGTTGTACCAATGCTTGTGACAGAGGCCAGTACTGAATGCATCAAAAGAAGAAAGAAAAGTTATAATAGTAAGGCTTCACCATTTTATGATGCTTTCCATTCAAGCACCTTTAACTTAAATTTGGTTTTAGTGTTTCTATGGTTGCCTTGACCTAGCATTGTACAATTTCTAATGCTTACATGAAAAATACCCTTTTGAGGTTGAGAGGTGTTATAAACCATTTTTCAGAAGTTGGAAACAGGAAACCGAATGGTTGATTCAAGGTGAGAGAACGTTTCTGAGACAGGACTGGAAAAACAAACCCAGATAGTTTGAAGTCTCATTTAGGCCGAGTGAGATGAATCGTCCTTGCATCTGCTGGCAGTACTGTCATATGGTCAAGGACTATAAAGCACATATCTTAGACCCTGGGGAATGGAGGGCAAGGGTTGCTTCAAGAATGATCCATGCAAGATTTAAGGGGAGGATGACAATTGTGCAAGGGTCCTAGCACATACTTGCAGGTAGGGCCTGAGAGATGCTCTTTGGTGAAGTCAGCCTTAACAAGTCAAGCTAGAAGATTTCTGTCCACAGCCAGGGATTTGGTAAATTCAGTAACTTCTTCAGCAGTGTAGCACTGCAGCTTCCCAGGAACAGCCTCAGAATGCAGTCTGCGCCTGAACTGATCTTAAAGTCACTTGACTCAAAAGCCATCTTTAAATCTCTAAATAAGCAAGAATTAGACCATGTCTCCCTCCGAACATATGTGCAAGACAGAGCTGTGAGTCTTCTGCTCTGAAGCATAAATGAAAATGGCAGACACAAGCCTGGGAGAAAAAGGCTTAGATTCTGGTCCTCAACTAGAATGGGTCTAAGGCCGACTATTGTATGGTTGGAGTTAGTCCTTCTTTGTCACTCCACTGCATCTTTGTGACTTGGTAGAGTCCCATTAGAGCAAGCAAATCTCAAATGTGTTGAAGAACAGGTAAAAGGTGAAAGTTTAGCTGATCCACATAAATTCCAAATCAATCTGAGACATAAATAAAGACAAGAATGAGGCCGTAACACCTCTTTACCAGAATACCCACAGGCTTTGGAAAAACAAACCAAAAAAAAAAAAAAAGAAAAACGTGGAAACACCTTTAAGACAGGTGCAACTGCATTTCAGTTTAGATCTCTATTCTTAAAGCATTTAGTATGTTTGAGTTCCACTTCTTTCTGTTCAACCTGCTTCATTTTCATGCTATCTTTTTCCATTAAACTCACACAGTTTCTGACTATGCTGAGGACAAACTTCTGGCACTGTTGTATTTGTAAAAGAAACATGCACACACAGCTAATAAGATTTTCAGCACAGAAGCATAATAAATCAATGCAGAATCGAGTGAGCTGTATTAAGGGAAAGTGAAAATAAAATTTCTGGTTCTGAAATGGATCATATGCCCAACTGAGAATTGGGTATTGCTTGAGAACTGGGTCGAGTACCTGTTCTTTCTTTTACCTTTTTTCTGCATTGTCAAAGCAGACTTTAACACCTGGATTTATTCCTTCTAATTAAAAAAGAGCAATTGAGGTACCTTAGTGGGGAACCAAGTGAGATTTACAAAAGTAAAATTAAAAGATAAAAAGGATTTTGAAAGGACCTTTTTTCCTTATGTGACCAGCCTAGTCAGGCAAAATTGTCTGAAATAAGAACAATAGCTAGTACTTAGAGAAATTCTGAGAAGACAGTTGCAATTATTTTTTATGAAGTTTTTATAAGCCTTATTTATACAAGATTTTTAAAGATGAAAGATGTGAATATCAGGGAAGACATCACATTCAGTGGCCATCAAAGAATATAGACTCATAAAGACAATCTGATTGTAGATTTCAGTCTTTTGAAGCAGTGACTACGCATAAATGTGTATTATGTCTGGATATTTATGTCCAAAGTATCTTGGACTCACTTTTCTTGAAGTTTAGTTTGTGGCTAAATTAGTCATAAACAAGTTTTCTGATCACAGTCTGAATCCCATGCTGTTCAAGAGCCATGTGTAAAAACTCAATTACCCTTAACTCAACGGGAGGCATAAAAGGTGAAAGAAGAAATGTTAGCATACAGTACTAAAGTTACTTGATTAATTTCACACAAAAAGTTGGTGGATATCCAGGAGGATCAAGCCTTCTAACTCTAGTTGAGTCCCTGCTGGCATTATTACTTCTGATTTTCCTCGAACCAGAAAGCTTATCTTTGAAGGACTCCAGGAAAAAAAGAAAAACAAAAAATTTTGTGTTCAGCAAATCACCAGGCAAGATACTTTGACTCCAATTTCCAAAGGGACTTGATTGCTTGAACCTTACTGAAGGTGGGATTTAAGTACTTCACTTGTAAATGGAAATCCATCTTCCAAGAGAAAGACCTAACTAACAGCAACTGCACTCTCAGCAAAGTATTACCTCATACACACTGAACCTAGGACTTAGATATTGTTAACTCTCAAAGACTGGTGGATAGGTAGATAAATTAATCCACCCATCCATTGTTTCATATGGTTGTTTCCAAAGCAATCTATCATCTAACATTTAATAAGAAGTCTGAAAAACATTTTCTATCCATAATACTGGATTGTGTCATATTTCTAACTACTTTTTTTGATTTCCTTTAGATGAATGTGCTACAGAATAGATCAGACCACACTTCTGGCCTGTCAGATAGTATTAATTTATGATGTTCTCTCATCATTCCCTGATGCTTTGGATCAAACAAAAGCACTGTTTAAATAAATAAAAGGTAATGTAATGCAATTAAACATTTTCCCATAGCTGTTAAGATCAAGGCAACTAATAATTACCTGATGCAACAATTTTAAAACCCATGACAGACATTTATATAGTTTAGTGATTACTGTCATAATGTTAAGCTTATGAGCCTGGATCTGCTCACATGATTCAGTTAAGAATGTAAAACCAGCAGAGGTAGGATCAGCAGAAATCAGCCCATCGCCATTATTAATTCAATAGAAATATTTTTGGGCTTGCAAGGCTGGAAGGGACAATTATAGTCTAATCTCATACTCCTTCTTTTGAATAAAACCCATAAAATTCATCTAGCAATTCCAGCAGCCATCTCAATATCTTTTGACTGAAAACAACCAGTGCAATTTTACAGGTCCCAGTTTATGAAGACAGGACAACTTCCTTTCCCAGGGAATGAGAGCTGAAAAACTGACCTGAGTAGGAAGTCACACAGGAGGCCTGAGAGCTGCAGTCTTCAGAAAAATACAGTGGTTTAGGCATGTACTTTTTTGCCCTTCAGCTATAATAGCACAGTTAAATCATCATTCCCATTGAGTACAAGTGTAAATTTTGTGGCTATTAAAGTTAGCATAACCGTAAAAGTTTCAAGAAGCAGTGTGGTATATCAGACGCATTTGCACTTTCTCTATTTCATAGTCTTTTTCTACACAGCAAAGTGTACTGAGATCTAGAAATGAAAACCAGGTTTATTTTTGTTCTAGGTTAAACTAGAAGTACAATTATTATGCGTAGGAGGAAAAAAACAAAAAAAACAAAACCCACAACACCACCACTCTTTTAAGAGAGTTATGCTAGCAATACATGTGAGTAGGATAATTCCCAAACCTACTGCAAACGTTCCTCCAAAAATGTAATAAACCTTTTTGTGGAAAAAATTATTGTGTAAACAGACATGTATGCACAAAATACACACATACCCAAGGAACACAAATAAAATTTGTATTTTTTTTTTTTTTATATGGAGGGTGTCTTGAATGCAAAAGATATTCGAGAGAGGGAGAAATTTGAGAATATTTAACACCAAACTGACTCTGAGGTATTTTTTTAGAAAAAAAAAAGAAAAACTAAAACCAAAAACCAAACCAAAAAAAAAAACCACCCAAAACCCCAACAGAAATTCCTCTAGACTTTTATATAAGCTAATGACTTACATGGTGAACAGAATATCCATATTCATCTCTCTGCAATGCCTGGTTTTCAATAGTGGTGTTTTCCAAACTCCCAAACTGTTTGCTGTTCTATAATGAGGACTTTTGCAACATGATTTTTATTACGAAAGTTCCAGAAAGTCTCATTTTCTGAGAAAGTTCACCATGAAGTGACATGAGAGAAAACCAAACAAATAAAAGTCACTTATTTTTTTGCACTACAAAATCTTAGAATTTGACTGGCTCAGTAATCGCTTCTCAAATGTGAAAGGATCATCTCATCTCTTTTACCTTGGGTAGCTGCACTTATTCACTGCAATTTCTTTTTTGTAAATGAAAATAGAGTTGCTCTGACTATTGTGCTCATTTTAGTGGCCAAATCCTCTCCAGATGGACCTTGCTATCCCTGTGAATGGCCACCTATGACAAGGAAGAAACTGTATTTTAAGTTGCCAGATGACAGGATGACAATAAGCAACAAAACAGTGAGGTATGACCCTCCTGCAGACACATCCTTCCAAGCCCCCATTTCTTTCATTGAGAGTTACATGAAGTCTTCAAGTCCCACAGTGAAAAGAGGCCAAAAACCACTTCTGAATGATGAAACACTGACAGCGCATTTTTGAGGCTGGTTTAATGTAATTTAGTTTTTCTCTGAGAGCGTTAGCCTGTCCCAACAGCTGCGCTCCTCCAAAGGAATCACAGAAAGAAAGTATGTGATGGTGGAGGCTGGAGGCAGAGCAGGAGTCCGTGCCTCCCTCCCTGGGCCTCCTGCTCCCTCCCTGCAGTAGCACGGCCTGGAGGTTCTGCACCAGTTGTCAGCCAGATGTTCAAGACTGCATCCTTACTAGAAGGTTGTGACAAAGCCCCAGAGAGTTGAATGACAACAATCTGTCAACTAGGCATCGTAATTTTTCCTTTTTTTCCCTATATTCCATTATTCTGTACCTTATGTCACTGTTTTTAGTTCCTAAATTACCCGTTGTTTATTTCTGTTCATTCCTTCCGTCAGTATTTTTTAATTTTAATGACATCCAGCTGCTGAGACTGTTCTTTAGAGTGCTGGTACTGCTTTACTCAACTTGAGGCAGTGGAGAGGGACAGGAGAATAAAGGGAGAGGGGAGGAAGGAAGGGAGGTAGGGAAGGCGGAGGTGTATAAATTACTCTGAAAGATCCAGAGGTTTAAGATGTGATGACACCAACAGTAGGAAGTATGATAAATGTTCTGATTTACATCCAACCCCCATTAGATAGTTTCAGGAAATGATGATAAAGTGATTATTTATAAGGAAAACCTTTACAACTTAATTAACTAAGTTTCTGATTTGAGAGGAAAGAACGGATATAATAAATAGAACCCTTTTTTTTTTTTTCCCTCTCTCTGATCAATGGTGATGTATTTTCAGCTTCTAAATCCCCTGTTCAATTTCCCATCTATATTCAAATTACCAAGATGGTACCCACAAGACCAAAGGGCAGGTAGGCATGAAGGGGTTTCTGAGAGGGCTTTTGTTACAGGCTGGAGCTGAAAGATGTCCCAGTGTATTCCTCAGGTCACAGAGGTATTGTAGTGGTCTTCTGCCCTCCTGAGGTATGACATGCTTGGGGAAGAGGAAGACTTCTTCAAGGAGTAGCAGGAAGATTTTTATTGCACCAGGGATTTGTAGGCAAAAACAGAAAGAAAAGAAAGAATCATATTAATTTTGTTCTCTCTTTGCTGTTCTTGTTCTGATCTGCACTGTGGTCTCCTGTGTTTAGAACACAATTAGCTGTTAGGTCTCTCCCTTTGATTCAGTTAGGTGTGAGCAGCACAGGCCACAAGTTAAAGTATTCACCAGTATTGCACAGAGAAAAACATCCCCTGTGTGTTATCCTCACTTGTAGCATTCAATCCCTCATGGATAAGCTCAGATTTCTTAATTTTCCAGATACACTAGAAAATCTACCATTTTTGGAGCAATGTCGGTGAGTCCAAATAGCCTGTCTCAAGAGATAGGGAAGTTCATAGATCAAACCTCTCTCTTTATAGTCCAGGATTCAAGTTGCAAATAATGGGATTTAGGAAACAGAGGTGTGATGAGGCAGAACTAAATAGCCTTTGTGAAGCATTACTGAGAAAGAAAGTTGCTGCAAGTAGTTATTAAGTGGGAGAGTTTAACAGCGGAGAGCTGTAGTTCCCGGCACAGTGCCTTTTCTTTCAAGTTTGTGAGACTAAGAAAAAGTTGCACCATTCCCTTCTCCTTTTCTGTGGTATGCAGCTGGTCTTTTGCCCTGAGTTTCGTGGGGCAGTATGTTTAACGCTGCTTAGGAGCACTACCCCAACACTAAGGGAATGGGAATGTGTAAAACACCCAGGCAAACACTGAAATCATTTAGGAAAGGACAGAAGGTAAATAAGTCATTTACTATCTGACCAGTAGACAGGCTGACATCTATGGACTGACAAAAGTGCTGAAGTATCTCTAATAGCCACAAATGGCTCCCAACTCATTTTCACCCTTGCAGCCAGCAGATTGTTGCAGCTACAAATGAGGGGGAAGTGAAATTATAGACATGATGCTTTGTGATCTAAGATCATTATAAGTAAGAACATCAGAAATCCTTAAAAGATAAAGAAATCCCCCATGGGCTTATTATGCCTGCTCCTTTTGTTGGCTCTTCTTGAATTTCTGATTATTTTCAGCTAACATTACATATCCCAGGCCTCTCCAACCTGTGACTGACCTTTTGAGTGAGAAGGTGGATAAAGTAAACTGCTGAAAAGGTATGAATTAAAGATATAGATTGGGAGGATCTCTCTTTCCAAAACTACTTAGCTATGAAAGCTTCTGAGGAATGGAAGGAAAGAAAGTGTCTGGATTTTGCTCTGTGCATCCTATCTGGTCTTCTGCACCTCAGCTCTAGGGATAGCTCATAACCATGAAAATGAGGTTGCATTAATTTCGCTCTGGGATCAACCAGGGGAAGGACACAGCATATTAGTCGTCAGGGATAGGTTGTCTTTTATATTCATCCGCATGCATTAACCTTCATCTTATTTGTTGAGTTAGGCTGCTTTTTGTATATCATGAATAATTTCATTAAGCATTAAGAATTTACCCACACTGTATCTTTGGTGTTGGGGTTTTTTTATTATTTTTTTTTTAAATATTTACAATTTGTAATGCATAATAAATATGTAATAGGCAGGGTATGATTTCTCAGTGTTTACTATTATCTAAGTCTGTCATGTCCTATAACCTTTCTTGGCTTATACAATATTCAGCACTTTAATGCAGCGTCAGTGCTGTTATCATGGGTTGATGGCAAAAGGACAGCCATCTTGACACTCTCCACTCACTAATCACGTCTATTTTGATTTGATTAGCATATAAATGCTTCTGGATTTATTCAATATCAGTGCAAATGTGTTAAAAATACTTGTCAGTGTCCTTATTTTGAGGGTTAGAGCCAGGAAATCTTGAAAGGAGGAGAATCCTCTGGTTGCATGATGACAGATTTCTGGCCCTAAAAAATGAAGTGGTAGAGAGATGAGTTTGGGCAGTATTCAGTGATGCAGTTTTTATCCCTTCGGGCTTTTTTAAGGAATTGCTTTGATTCTAGAAAGAATTAAAGGAAAGAATTTATGGAGTGAATTACACATTTTGAAGAATGAGTGGGAATTGTACAATGTCAAAATGAGAAACTAAATGAAAATTTGCAGAATTCCTGACTCAAAAGAATATTAATATAAGAATTGAGTTCACTCTTCTTTTGCAAGCCAGTACAAGCGCAGTCTCACAGTAACAGCATATCAAAGACTACACTAACAGCAGCAGCATAGTTTGGTTTGCAAGAGAGAGAGAGAACTATTTCTGATGAAACTACAGCATTTACGATGCAGTGTGTATCTGACTTGATCCTGTAACAAACCATGACACACATGAATACTGAAATGTTCATCAGCACTTAATAAGGTTCTTGATCACATAAGTTAAGAAGGTGAAAAATCTAGTTGAAACCAAATGGACTGCAAATTCAGTAAGCTTAATATCTTACTTAGTATCCTTACTATCATCTTTGGTTTACATATCAAAACATATTTTGCAATGAATGTAAGAGAGGAAAAATTTTGTTTGCTGAAACACTTATTTGGGCACCATATTCTGTTGGAAACATATGCTGAAAAGACCATATGGTCTAATGTGACTCCAGAAAGTACACTGTTTTTTTTTATCCCCTCCCCCCCCCCCCCCCCCCCCCCCCCCCCCACCAACCACCAAAAAAACAAAAAAAAAATCATACAAACAAAAAAAAAAACCAAAACAAATAGTCAAAAACAAGAAGAAAAAAAACGCA
>WYDI02031735.1:34009-62465 GCA_009867235.2 Psittacus erithacus | reverse complement strand
TGCGCCCTCAGCAAGTTTGCCGATGACACCAAGCTGTGTGGTTTGGTTGATACGCTGGAGGAAAGGAATGCCATCCAAAGGGACCCTGACACACTTGTGAGGTGGGCTGATGCCAACCTTATGAAGCTTAACCATGACAAGTGCAAGGTCCTACACCTGGGTTGGAGAAATCCCAGGCACAGCTACAGATTGGGCAGAGAAGAGATTCAGAGCAGCCCTGCAGAGAAGGACTTGGGGGTGTTGGTTGACGAGAAACTGAACATGAGCCAGTTCAGTGTGTGCTCGCACTTAATTAGTGAGCATACTAATTCATTCCATCTGACAACACAGTAATTGTGCTACTTTGAAAGCTATCTTGGTCACTTTAGATGTCCTCATAGAAGACTCAATTGTATGAAGCAGACACAGATTGTAATTGAAGTCCCATTGATTCAGAACTGATTCAGACTTCTTTCCCTGAGTTCAGGGAGAGGGTGACCAGGCTGTGAAATGGTTATAATCTGTTACATGTCCTTGCTACGAGCTTTAACATCATCACTTGGCCAAATTAAAATTGATTTTCCCTAGAAAGAGGAAAAACATTACTCCTACCAAAAAACTGTCTGACCAAAGAACAGCTTTCCAACCCTACACATTTGGGTACTACAGCTGTTCACAGAAAATCACAGAATCATAGAATAGTTAGGGCTGAAAAGGACCTTAACATCATCTGGTTCCAATCATGTCTACTATTTTATAATAGGATCACTCTGCTCCTTTTTGTATTAATCATTCTGCTTTTGGAAGGGTAAGGGTCAGAAAAAACAAACAAATATATTTCTTCTTTTAAGTTTTCCAAAAACATGAAGACTACAGACCTGGTCTGAAAAGTCAGAATTAGTAGTAAGTCAGAAAAAAAAAGCTGCTAATTAAGTCTTTTTAAAGCTTGAGCAACTGAAGGCAAGTTCTGTGAATAAAAGTGACAAGCATGCAAGCATGCTGGTTTTAATGTCTTATAGTCTCCAATTTTCCAAGATTGCATTTTGTTTCAGAAGAGATCAGACTAATAAGCAGCAAGCAGAAAAGAAGGCATACGATTTAAAAATGAGGAAGTGACAACAGCCTGTAAACAAGAAGAGAGGGAGAGACTGCATGGCTTGCACCTTGCAGGGCTTTGCATTCCCCCTTGCAGACAAGAGAGCTAATTCAAACCTTGTGGCTAGAGAAAGACATCATACAATTTAGGTCAAATAAATGGCTTTGATATAAAGTGATATTTTATATGGAAGCATTCTCTTTCGTTCTTTTAATCCTAGGATTACAAGCACATACTGACCACCTTGTGGATACCCTCTAAGATAACATTATATCTTTTAAGTGTGCTGCAAATTTGGCCTTTCAAAAAGAAACACACATACAGTATTCCCAGACTAATGGGGTTTCTTTTCGCTGTGAATGTCACTGTGGCATACTTTAAGTAATGCTGGTAGCACTACATATTATTATGTTTGCCCAGCAGTTCTCATTCTAAGACTTTTAGCAGCTTGTAAATTTGCCGAACATTAGCTATATAAACTAACATGTTCCTCAGGGGAAAAAAAAAAAAGTGACAGCATCAATCTCTTGGCTTTTCGTTATCTATTTTACTATGTGCTGTTTGCATGGAAATGCCAGGCAAAATGGGTGAGACATTAACTCACTGTTTTGCTAGAGTTAGAAATACCAACTCATCTCCCTTTGAAATAACCAGTCGCTCCTGCACTGTTGATCAAAATTCAATATATGTATTCAAAGATATACTTTTTATCCCATTGTGTTTAGTGAATTTTATCAGAGCAGAGATTTTATCAGCTAAATCCACACACAGGAGTATTCCAACCCAGAGACCATCAGTCCTAGAGAATGTCACACCTTCTCTGCATCTGAAGCTTAGGCTTGCTGGTGATCTCTCACCCTTGTGGTCTAAGCAGTGAGGGAAAAAGGAGATAGAAACTGAATGAAGAATAAACAGCAAGAGATTGGGATATATAAGCAGGAAATAACAGACTGGAAAACAGCAGGAAAAGAATACAGAGATCAAAGACTGGAAGGGGAGGAAAAACAGTTAAAGATTACAGGAGAAAACCTCAGCAGTCTTATGTTCTATGTTGCCCATGTACATGCAGCCCTTGCTTCTATAGGACAGCGTTGATCTCATGTTAAACTAAAGCTCCTACAATGTAAACGTGGACATCTGTGCTAGTCGTCTAACCTCCTCTTATAGTCAGTAAAGATAAAAATGTCCTTCTGGAGCAGGATTCACAGGAGATGTGGATGTTTGGGTAAAAAAGTCCTTAAGGTCAACATTAATATTCAGTGTTGAATCTGAGAAACTTCATCCCTGATTTTGCTGTGTTTCTTGATGGCTTTGAAACACAGCTACTATTCATTTCATGGATCATTTGGGGAGATTATGATGTCTGAAAACCAAATCTCACAGCATCACGTTTGGCCTCCCAGCACTAATGGCTTTTGTTGATTGACAGAATAACTTCTTTTCCTGATATAAGAGCAATATTTCCTGTCTTTATACAGTCCTACATCAATCCAGAGATCCATTGGTTCAGAGAAGGAGCAAAGGGACTTGTGTAGGGATAGGAAGAGGGAAATCCCTGATCATACAGTTGCATACTGTATCATGATACATATATACAAATTTGTATAGGCAGCATAATCCTGACATATTTCTGAAGTGCAATTTCATTTTTCTGCAGTATCAGGTGTTTTTTTACCTTCTATGAATGGAATATAGCATAAAAGAGTTTTTAATGACAGAAGAATTGTAAATTCTTCCCTAAAACAAACTTTGGTTTAAATTTCAACAGCTGAATAAAAATAGTTTTCATTCTCATTTACATCCCTTTTAACCAAAAGGTGTCTCATTTCAGGAAATATATGTCAGAAAAATAGTCTCCTTTGTTAATAGAGAGCATAATTTTCCATTGGAGTGAATGGTTGCTTCCTGGATACCATATTTGACAAACATATCACATAAAAGCACTTGCTTCAGGTGGAAGGGTAGCAACAATGGTAAGCTGGCTAAATATTAGCAATGAGCAAGTCCTGCAACATTAAGAAAGTGAATTGACAGATGTCTGTGTTATTAATCTCTCTCTCAGTAAACACTGCAGAATTTGATTCCCCAAAATCATTTTACTACATTGGGATGAAATGATTGTGGTGCTTAGATGATGCACAACATTCACTTCACTTCCTAGTTATTGCAGCCTAAGGGGCGTCTTCTTACTCACCGCAGCAAGCTGGTCCACTCCGCTTGCAGTTCGTGCTAATGTTACGAGATCTTCTTGCATCTTATCTACCCATGATTTTATCCTATAGAATCCAAAAAGAAAAGAGAGACATCCAGTCAGATCACTGGCAAATGGAACTTGCATACTATTATAGCACAAGAAAAAGGAAAAAAATCAGAATATGTTGATAAAATTGAATACAGAATGGACAGGACTTGTCTTTGCTGAAAAAGAATAAGCTTGGAATGAATCAAAATATTCAAGTTACACCCTGGTGATGTTCTCTTTAGCTCACTCAAATTTAAGCCTCTCGCTTTTTTCTTTATTTTACTTCTCAGCAGCTGGAGCTTGCCTGGTACTCTCCAGGACAGACATTGTCTTAACCATCAAGTATAACACTGTAGCTGCCTCTTGTTGACAAGTACCAAGGTCTGTTTTCAAATGTGATGGAGCCTAACTTACCTTCTTTCTTTTTTTAATACAGCCCCTATCCAGACTAGACGACCTGATTATTCCGTACAATATTCTGTGGTGGTCACCACACTAAGCCAGATGCAAATCAAACATATCACTGTACCTATTACTAGCTGTAGCAAGGACCACTGGACAGAGCTGGTATGTTGCCTGCCAGGGCAACCTGCCTGACTTGCCGCTCACTCCCAGCAATGCCTTTCCTAAGGGACCTGCAGTTCCTCTCCCAACAGATAGTACAAACAGAGAAAAAACAGCAACTGGGAACAGGCTGGTACATCAGAATAAATCTTCTGGCCTATAGCTCCTCTCCAGACACTCCAAGGAAGAAGTGACGGGCGCAGGTAGCAGCGGGCATAGATGGCACAAAGTGTTTTGCCAACACACAGGTTTATGGTTGTTGTTTTTCATCAGAGAACAGGCAGTGATTTGCTGCTGTGCCCAGTAAAGCTGACTCTTTGGAAAAGGGTTGGATCCAATACAGGTTTTATGCTTTTGTGCCACCTCATGTTTTGTAGCAAGAAAGGAGCTGTGGTAGGAGTTTATTCTAGCGCAGTCCATGCTCAGAAGGTTGCGTCCCTTGCCTAGCCAGAACATCTGGTCTCCAGATCATTTATCGTATCACCCTTGTCATTATCACAGCTCTCTGATTTGAAACCTGGCTCAAATACACGTGTTTATCCTTGCCATTTCTTAGCCTTAATCTGATAAGGAAGGAATGACAACTTAGACTAATCATGAAAGTAGGAAAGACAGAAAAAAGAGACTTCATTGAAGGATCCTCCCTCATATTTTAGAAGAAAGCAATTACTCTTCCCAACATGAAAGATTTTGGCCTGTGACATCTAATATGAAGAACCTTCTGACAGCCCAAACTAACATCTTCGCAGATTGGAACGGGAACTACCTAGACAGGAAGGTACTGAGTTTTACAAAAGTGCTAGATTTAAAACAAATCCCTTCTCTCGATCGATAAGGGGTCTCTCCCCAATAAATACACTGCCTCTCATGATTCCTGTTTGAATCCTATGTCCTACAAGCAGAATACTCTGACACAGTAAAGAAGAACTTTTTTAAAGCTCAGCTCAAAGTGTCTGAAGCCTTCACAAAAACTCTGTAGCAGAAATTGAACTAGCAAGTGTAACCATGGCTTCTCATTAACCATAGCTTGTGCCTGTGATACTACTGTTTTCAGCCTCCTTCCAGCCCTGGCCTGGCTTATTTGTCACCCCCATCTATTATATTATATCCTTTATTTTTTACTCTGTTGCAACTTTATTTTTTCCTTCAAAATCTTTGGATAATGAGCAGTGATTTCAGTCTATCCCTGCAGCACTTCCATTATTTCCTCACTGGATTCCAGGTGTTTCAGACATACAAAAATTACATGCTAAAAAACCATGAATTTAGAAAAGCAATGAAAAAATTTTAAACTGAAATCATTTCACTGCTCTCACTCATCACTGAGCAATTGTAATTGATCTAGTTCTAGTTCAAGTTCTAGTTTGTTGAGTGTTCTTAGTACACTCAACAAAGACTGACTGCTAGTCCAGATGGCAAAATGCTAAGTTATGATTCCAAACTTTTGGAAAAAAGCCCTATATTGACTGAATAACCATGTATGCCAAATCAATAATGTAAAAGGAGACCTCATCTCGTCTTTTGTGATTATCTAGATTTCCACGAACCTTTTCCTTTAGCTTGCAGGTATTTTTTCTAATTTGGGCTAAGCTTTGAAAAACTCTTTTAAAAGACTGTAAAATCAAAGATTCTAAACAAGATAGTTCTTAAGTCTAGACAGGAGGAGTTCCACTGTATAAAATAATCCCCAGATTCTCCATGAGGAAAAAGGGTGCGCAGAAAATTGCAAAGTAGTAGAAAAAAACCCCATGCAGCATGCAGTGTAAAAAATGCTTATTGAGACAAACCCTTTGGCAACTAACAAGGACAGATGGCTACTATGACAGTTGTTACGAATTCAACATCTCATATCTGATTACTAATAAAATGCTAAAATATTAGTAAGAGTAAACCTCTTCACTAGTAACATAGCATTTAAATGGGAAAATGTATGAGCGTGTATTGGAAAAAGAGTTCAAGTAAGTGTTTTCAATGGAAATCTTCCTGATATGCTTTTGAAGTAACCCCTACCCCCCCCCCCAATATCATAGCATGAAAAGGGGTTTACCTCAAAATGGGTCTGAACTGAATGTATCCCCCACTCTCTTGACAAATCCTGGGAGTCAGAGTGGTAGCAGAATGAGTAAAAAGACTGAAGACTCCATGACTTTGTCCTCCAATGCCCCACTAGAACTCTCTGTGTCAGAGCTTAACATCTCAGTAAATGCTTACAAAACAAAGCATGATAAGAGAAAGACCTACAGACAGGCACACTATTTGAATAGGAGTCTAAAGGCTTCTTTTATCCACTATAACTGAGCAGCCCTTTCCAGAAATTTTTAATATGTCTTACCCTTTGTGTTATTTGACCAGTCTTCAGGCTATTTTGCCATTCTTTGGTGAATGTTTGTTACACCATTAGAGTCACTTTGATACCTATCTCCAAGCCAAATAGCAAGTAGCCCCCTTTCAGGTTAGTGGTCATGCTTTTCCATAGAGGTTCAACAGAGTCTAGTAAGTGCAATAGATGAAGAGCCATGGTCTATATTTGCTTTCTCCTTTTGCATAGTATCACCAAGAGTACTCTTACCACCTATTTCTTTGCTCATTCATATCCTACATCTCTAACATGGCCACATGAAAGTGATGTATGTTGGGATTTAGGGACCAATTACATTTTCATTTACTATTACAATTGATTCCATCATAGTTTTAATGCTCTCAAACCTTCACTACTATAGTTTGATTTCCAAAATCTGACAAAAAAAATATCCTAACTTCCTTGCTTTAATCTCCTCAAAGCCCTCATATTATATAAATGCTTAGTTCTGTACAGAAATCAGTATGTTATAAATTGCCTCTTTTGGCGCATTATGTTTACTTCCACTATAAAACCGTCATGTCTATCTGTAAGAACAGTACCAACTCATAAGCACAGGCATGAAAAAAAGCAAACTACTATTGTCTTCTATTTTTCAATGGTTTCTATTTTTCTGCATGAAAGAATGAGGTATATGAAAGGTGAAAAAGTGAAACCCATTATCCAAAAGCATAAAATAAATAATTGAACACATGAAAATTTTTAAATGATCCATTTCAGTTATAAAAAATCTGAGTGTTATTTCTAAGAGGAGTTGATAGAAAAAATCAGGGAGGATTGATTTTTAAATTGACTTTTTCCATTTCCAACTGCTTTGTTTTTTTGCTGGATGTATTAATCTCAGTCCTAAAAAGAAACTGGAGTCATGAGAACATGCATTAGTTAAAATTGAAATTGCGGAAGAAGTTACCCTTAAGAATTTGAATTACTTATTCCTAATATCACATGTAAATGAAATATGGATCATTTTCCTTTTTAATGTGCAAAAATAGTCTTGATTTTTCAATAAATCCTTCCTGTATATTTTCTAGGATTCCTGCTTCCATACAATTAGCCCACACCTTGCCTTTTGAAGTTAGTCACCTAGATTCGTTTTTGTTTTCTTTTTCTGTATTAATTTGCAAATGAGCTAGGCTTCTGATTCGCATGGAAGCATCTGACCCATTCTGTCCTCAGCCAGGTGAGCTGAACCACCTCCCTCCTACATTGCTTCTAGAAAAACTCTGATTCCTATTCCAGGTTCTCCGGCATAGCTAGGCTGACTTCTAGGCAGGTTAGAGTAGATAATATCAGTTTCTAAACTGGAATTGTAGAATCCAGTTTATTGTTTGAGTTCGAAAGGATGGTAAATCTCATCCAGTTCCACCTCCCTGCCATAAGCCGAGATACCTCTCATTAGACCAGATTGCTCAAAGCTCTGTCCAACCTGGCCCTGAACACTGCCAGGGATGGGGCAGACACAGCTTCTCAGGACAACCTGTGCCAGCGCCTCACCACCCTCACAGTAAATAATTTCCTCCCCATTTCTAATCTAAATCTACCCTCTTCAGTTTAAATCCATTTCCCCTTGTCCTGTCACTACAAGACCTCATAAAAAGTCCTTCTTCAGCCTTCCTGTAGTCACCCTTCAGGCACTAGAAATTTTCCCCGGAGCCTTCTCCTCCAGCCTGAGCAGCCCCAACTCTCAGCCTGTCTTCACAGGAGAGATGGAGAAATCTATCTTCAATCTAATTAAATGGCAATTCCCTCCCCAGTTGTAACTTAAAATCAAAAAATGATGCTTCTTCCAGTACTGACTCTATTTTTACCTTATAAGACAATTTTGTTGCATATCCATCTTAGCCTATTACACCTGTAGGTGAAACTGTCCTTTTCTTACTTGCCTCTACAACACCTAGTACAGCAGGGTCCAACACAATAAAAAGCAATAACTTTGGAAAGGTCTTTCTAGATTACTATGCAAAGTACAAAGGATAAAAAATGGCATCCTAGAACTCTGAGGCAGTTCAGTATAATTCCTCTTCCCCGCAAGAACTTAAATAACATCATTAACATTTTTTAAGTGCTAACAGCAGTATTCCTGCATCCCATCTCTTCATCAGACAAAAGCATGCATTTGATATATTTCATGCTCCTCACAGACAATCTTTTTCAGAAATGGCCACAATCACATCCTATAACTTTCATAGGAAAATGTGACAGATTGTTCAATGCAAAGGAGTATTTCCTTGTATTTTTTAAAAATACCCTGTGTCTTCAGAAAAATGAAACAAGAGCCTTTAGGCACTGAAATGCTTGTCTGATGCTCTTTTTAGCTGAAGCCTGCAGTGCAATATCTGCCTGACAGCTGCTCATGGTCAGAGTTTATTTAACTATTGGAAAGCTGTCACAGCAAATGTGAGCTCCCATGACTTAAAGAAGCAGCAGTCATTTCTTCCTGTGAAGGGAACCAACAGAAAGCCTGTACAAAAGCTGAGTTTTTTCCTATTTTATTTAGGCACAAACGTTGCAATGTATGTTCCACTAAAAGGTGATTATATTTTGCAGTACAGTTGTTTTTAACCCCCTTCTCCCACACGCTGGTTTTCCCCATATCAAGCAATAACTAAACAAAAGGGGTGTGCACGTGCCTTTCCACAGCAACTTCTAAGTGATTTGAATGATGAAGGGGGACTGTCTGATTAAAGACAGACAGACACGGGTCATTTACTGGGGAATTAGAAGTTACAACCCAGCTGCTGTTGCCTGGGTTGTGATGAGATCGATGAAGAAACAGCCAGAACACTGCAAAGCCATCAATCCACATTAGACTATTTGCCAACTTAGCACAAGAGCAATTTTGACAGCACAGAAAGCAATTTTATTTAATTAGTTACTTTTATTAGTTTTCTTTTTTTTTTCCCCTTTTTTTTAAGTAAGACAATTCCATCACCTAATATCAGACGATTTTCACAGGAACATCCTTAGTCACACTCCAAGTAGAACTTAATATAGCATGTGCTAGACTAAGAAAGCTTTCTTTTAACTTCATTAAAACCTGTTTTTATGTTAAACATGTATACCAAACTATACTGGCAGACCAGACAGACCACTGCTCAATTACAAGGGTGAAAGAAGCCAGGAGATCCAGATACTGGACAGCCTGGCTGCAACCTTTTTCCTGCTGAAACTGATGCAATATTTTTCTCCTGACTTCAAGGAAAGTAGGTTCATGTAAGTGTATGCCATAGCTTTTTAGACCACTCATACTAATTTAAGGTCCATTAGCTGACTTGTGCTTGGATAACGTTTTGTAATCTGAAGAGGCAGGTGTAGAACTGAACTCTGCCACCTGAAGTCACTTGGCATGTTTGGAGATCTGCTTCCAGCTCTCTTCAGCTAAGGTCACATTTTGTTCAAGTTTCTGAATGATTCTTGCACAAAAATATAACAACAATAAAAGTAAATAAAGCTGTAAGGAGCGAGGAGAAAAAGTGTTTTCAAATTAGGTAAATATTTCTTAAGATTATCAAAAAAAAAAACCCATATTGCTCTTAATTCAATGGAAAAGTGGTGTTTGAAAAATGAAGATAAATGAGATTAGATGCAGAAATGGAGAGAAAGCAACCCTTGCTATGTTTTTTTCAAGCTGATCTCACTCTGGCTTCTTGCTCAGGAAAACCTTCACTTTCAGGATCAGATGATTTTTAGTAGATTTGCTGTCTGCGAAGGAGGGGGAAAGGCTACAAAATCATCATAAAAGCTGGATTCTCAACCATTCTTTGCCTTTCTTATGCAGCACCAAAGGGCAAACAGAAAGTGTTATTGTAGTTTATAGAAGGCATGTGAAAGAGGAAGTTATGTTACAATGGAATTGTTAACCTTCTGACAGAAATTACTCATGTTGCTGCATTTATACTTCCTACCACGAAACTACTGAGTTTTAATAGCACTGTATATTTTGATGACCTATTTAGATGACAGTACTCTTGTTTCAGGTATGCGGATGGATGGATATATAATGAACTAGATTTTGGAATAAGTAATAAAGGCAGGTTTTGTGCAATGCTGAACAAATTGTCACAGTGTGTTAAATTCTCACTGATTCTAGTTCAGGGAAATAAAAGTGTTGGATATTGAGAGATCGATGCAAAGATCATTAAAATCTCATGGTTATCAAATCAAGCTCTTGAATCTCACTTCATAGCCCAAAAAATTAATAAAATTATATCAAATATGCAATTAGGATGTGATATAAAACCAAATTAAGGTAAAGTAGTCCCTATAAGCATTTGTGAATTTTCCAGGTCTTCTAACAGTCCAATTACATGCCACAGAGTGGAGGAGATGACGTAAATTCATCATTTAGAGACATGTTCACTTTATTCTTTAAATTCTACAGTTAAAGAACACCTCAAGGCGGTGTACAGCCCTCCAATACCCCTTCTTTTGTCTGAAAATTAGCTAATGGACTCTGTGAAGGTATTACAGCTTACAGCTATAGCACAAATACAAATATAGTAAACAACAATTTGCAAGGAAGTTAAAGATTTGGAAATTAAAGGGAAAAGAGCTGTGTGTTGCAAGTGTTGGGAGATCCCACTTTATTCCAATGCAAAAATGATACATGCTTGTATACTCACCGCCAGCTATCTGTTGAAAAATATATCACATCATTTTGCATAAACGTTTGGAAGAACTTTTGTGTAATAAAAATAAAGCACAGATGAATTCATGACATTTAGCTGCTGCTCTGAGTGAGGAAAATAGGGAAGTTATGCTATCTCTGTGCATACAAATGGATGCAGAAAATGCACCATTTGCTCCTTAGGCAAAGATTTTTCCTCTGTTGGCAAGCAGATAAAATGGAACTTCATTTATTTGCCCTTTTGACTGTCTTATCTGCCCAAATGTGAACAGCTGCTGGTCAAGGACTTTCCAGATGTAAGACAGTCCCAATAGCCAAGGACAGAAGGACCCTCTTGCTCTTTCCTCTTTTCGAACTGCAAAATCCTTGCTTGGAATAGTTACGGTCAAACTGAAACATTTGTGGACTAAGACAATTTCTGTGCCATGTCTGTCATTCTGTAGAAAGGCTTAATGTAGACAAAAACTCTTCAGGACACACTTGGGTTTTTAGTAGCAGACACTTTAATGTTTAGAGTTGGGATTTTGAAGTTCTTATTTCACTGTATAAGACATCCAGTCACAGAACCTATTACAATGTCCCAATTTTTTTCAAAACACTCCCTCTCTGTATAAATATGGGTCTCTGTCATAACCTTCACAGAACAAGCACGTAGGAGCACTCATTAGAATGCTCTACCAATTATTCTTTCAAGGAATCCCTATGTACCACACATAAATGGGAACTAAGAACCCAGTGATGCAGCACTGGTACAGGCAGAAGGAGCAGAAATTGCTTCATTCCACCAGCAGCTCAGGAGATTCAAGTTCTACCACTAACCTCCAGGACAAAGTCAGTGGCAAGTCAATGTCTCATGGCAAATGAAGGGCAGAACCATCACACCCCAATGACTGCCTATGTTCTAGCATTTGCTCCTTAATACCAAGTCCTAGTGGCAGGTTCCAGGGTGGAAACAGTCAACTGTGGATGGCATCATGAGCTGCTCAGTGTTTGGGAAACCTTTTCTCCATCTTCACCCAAGAACTTCTAGGCCCAACTCTCCTTTATGGGGCCTTTGAGCACAGCTTGAATGGCTGCTTTGCTCTCACCTTCCAACAAAACCTTGCCTAAATTGCCCCGTCAGAAGGCTTCAAGGATGGATCTGGGAACAGCACTCTCTGACCCAGAGACTGGATCCACTCACAGCTGCTCACTCCCATTGAAATACCCTCTCCTCATGATTCAGTTCAGTTCAGTTCTCCAGCTGCAACTGCACTTTCCACTGTAGCAAATGGGTGGTAGATACTCTGAAGCATCCAGATGTTAAATAGGAGTGACCAAGTAATTCCTTAAATATGGTGTTTGCTTTTAATAGCTAGGATCAGAACATGGACATGCTATTTTGCAAGCTTGTTCAGTATAAACTAAGCGGCTGACAGGTGTTTAGCCACATGTGTTCATAATTACAGCTCCTGATATGCCAATATTTCCCTTCACTGTGCCAAAAGTATTCTTTTGGAGTTTAAAGCTTCCTAGCAAATAACATGAAAAATAGCCTGTAATGGAAATTACTGTTGCACAAAATATCATTTAATAATTTAAGCTCAATCTTTAATGTCAGCCTGACACAGAATCAGCTGCAAAATTACAAGACACAAAAAGAACTCCTTAAAAATTATTATGCTTTAATTTTTAAAGATTCTAGTGCTAAAACAGTTTAGCAGAGAAGACAAAAAGTTTTCAGCTCAAATGTAGTCCTTAGATGTGTTCCATTAAAGGCTCTTACAATCAGATATACATCTAGTACCATCTATGGCATCAGAAAAACAATCAAACACTCTAAGTCTAGTTACAGCTTCTGTGGCTGAGAAACATAAATTCAAAATGAAGAATCCTTAATTTTTTTCTAATCTGTACTAGATGAAACATGATCATTTTGGTTTAAATTGCAGTGGTCTAACATACAGATCTCATGGAGCAGCAGCCACCCAGGAGACCTGAGTGTATTTGCCCCCACTGTAGTTCCCCCTAATAGCAACTAAGATGCATCTCACCTTCTAATTGCTTCACTTCTGGTTAGCTAGTATTTAAATGCAATCTGGACAAAGTTCATTACTCTAGTACAAACACAGATGCTTCACTAAAATCACACAGTGTTTGGTAAAAAAGAGATTGAAACTGAATCTCACATATATCACTGTAGTTATTCCAGTACTGTAGCAACAGAACCTGGATTAGAAGATGGTTCCTATGAAAGTGATATGTAAATACTGGGGTTTTTTGATGGCTTTGTATTATACAATAAGCCTGTTAATGGTACAATGCCTTCAGAGAATAAAAAAGCATGCCTTAAAAAAATAATTGAGAAATAAATCTCAGTGTAATGGAACTTTACCAAGTGCTTAACTGCACAATTTTGCAAAGGCGTTTCAGGCACAAAGTGATTTTATCAGTTCTGTTTAAGATATTGCACTCATGCTT
Organism: Psittacus erithacus; assembly: GCA_009867235.2. Taxonomy (NCBI): domain Eukaryota; kingdom Metazoa; phylum Chordata; class Aves; order Psittaciformes; family Psittacidae; genus Psittacus; species Psittacus erithacus. The sequence continues at coordinate 49,138 of WYDI02031735.1, read as the reverse complement.
TAGTGAGAATTTATATTCAAATTACTTTTTTTCCTAAAGTAATAAGCATTACATTTTAGCCTGAGAAAAAAAAAGAAAAACCCTTATAAGGAAATGAAAATAATGACATATCGCATGTCAGTAAGGAAGAGATTAAAGAAAAAAAAATAGTTTCATACAAATCAGGAACATACTCAGAAACTTACTTATGTGTGGAGACTGAAGACATGGGCTCCAGTAGGGTTTCATGCCAAAGACTTCTTTATTGTTGGAGACTTTTTTACTGTTGATTACACAGTTCATATAGACTACACCTTTGTTCACACGCACAGACTACTAACAGGATTGGCTGGACATGACTGGCCACACGAACATTGCCACCCTCTGATTAGCCATTATGTGTTGCCCTCTGGTTGGCCACTTCCCTCTATGTTCCGGCCTATTCCAGAATGTTCTGGGCGAGCCCAAAACCCTTTACACCTACACTTATGCATATTCATCCACATGCATGTGCACCAATTCAGGCCTGGAAATTCCATTTCATCTGATCTTTATGCTATTACCATTGCAGTATCCTGTTTTTATGCATCTAGAATGCAGGAGCTACATACATGAACTGCACTTATGTACTTTCCATACTGAATAAACTCCACAGGCCACTACGATAAGAAATATACATTTTTGTCCTTAAAACATGAAATTAGTTTGATCTCCTTCTTGCATTAAGTCACTTACCTTCTTTCATAATATACATAAAGGAACCACAATATCTAGGTGTAACTGTGTGAAAATGAAGACTACATAACTTCTACACAGCAAAGCAGCATAATATCTCTGTACCATGAGATGGTGCGATCACACTGAATACAAAGCCTGCTTCAGCCTGACAAAGAAATACAGGATCAGACCTTAGATTGAAAAGAAAATTATTACAAAAGTAATATGAAATATATAAAGTATATAAACAGAAAATACGTAGATAAAAGTTAAACCTAGATTTTCTTTTTTTTTATATATATTATCTAACATTTAACATGTACGGAGTAACCTTTTTTGGTTTATGTTACGTAGCACTGAATGTATATATTTAACAGAATTGCCAAGATAAGCTTTCAGGAAAACTTCCTTCAAGTTTAGCAACACATGCATAAGTTCCTAAATCAGTGCATCTCACTGTCTTAAAGCAGCACTTGTATTAAAAATCAGAGGAGCTTTTATCTTTTTAATTTTTTTTTAGTGAGAAAAATGAGTATTAAAGCACTTCACCTCTCATAGAATATATTAGGTAAGTGCAACTAAGGCAACGACACTGCATCAGCAGGGAGCTGAGTTGCTCACTTCTCTATATTTATCTGATTGTCTGATGTGGGTTTTGGCTGTAGCAGCAGAATTCCATCACATAGGACTGACACTAGCACCAGAAAGCTATTGAAGTACCCTGTGCCAGAAGCTTTGTTGCAGCAAGGTACATGAGCGGGTGAGTAATTCCACTTATGCAAGTGGCACTAGTCATATAATTTAAGTACATAGCTGAACAGGGAGTCTGCACTCTGATACTGTTCAGCAGGTCTACCTTTTCTGGGTTTGTCACTTGCCTAAGTGTAAAAGTTGAATGTAAAAATAGAGGGATGCTTCAAGATCAGCAGGTGTTTATGCACACTTGGAAGATAGGGCATGATTGTATAGGGAGAATCTCCCCTATATCTCCATACAAAATAGTAGTAATAGTAGTAATAATAATAATGTGTGTTATTTATAATGGTCATTTAATATAAACTAATTTTGAAAATATTCTATGATCATTTAAGACTGAAAACAGCAATAAGGATTGACAAAAAAGTGTAGGGATTTTTTAACACAACTATGACCTCTTTCCTCACTCCCAAGCTTCAAATTCCATAACTTCCTTTCAACTGCATTTCTGTGATGTTGCTCCTTCTTGTTTAATAATGACAAGGATTCATAAATAAATCATCAATTATACCAGCAAGCAGAATGCCACCTTCTGATAAACCCCCGTAGTCTAAGGAAAAAAAGCCCCTGACTCAAACAATACTCCATCAGTGTAATGCTACTCTTCTTCGTCTTGTTTTTTTTCGAATTATTACTTACTTTAAGAGGTTTTGTTGTACAGTGTACTCCAAAGAATATTACTTGAAAGCTGCACATTCAAATTAATGAGCTGCTTCATTTGCAAATATATACTTCCATTCAAAACCTGACTTCCAATGTGCAAAGCTATTACCTCCCTAATGTGCCACTGCAGTGGCATGTGGAGTAATAGCATTTATAGCAATGAAGAGACATTTTTTTGGAAAGACCTAAATAGACTTCATCTTTCTGAAAGCTCGGCACTATCTGCATTTAGTGCTGCCATTTCAAACAAAAAGTAAAATAGCATGAGAAAAGACGCAGAAGATGCAAAGCAGAGATTATCATACAAGCAAAAGACTAGTACAGAATATTAAGTTTCTACAGAAATTAACATCAAAATTAGCAAAGCCATACTGTTTTTAAGTTCTTTCCATTTCACAAAGTCACACTGAATTACACTGAGTTTCTGCTAAAGGTGCAGCTGGCCTGTGGTGGTTCCTGGGATGCAAACGCATATTAATGCTATTTGAAAGGTATAATAGTATATGAGAAAATAAACAATGCGTTCTTTTCTTCCTGTTCAAGAAGTTATCAGTCTGAGGCCACACAAACTGCATGGTCTTGAAAACAGCTTTTAAAACTGTCCATTACTCCATGAGGTCTGAATCCATGAGCTCTTTGCACATTAGCTAGCCTAGGGAAGGTTGGGACGTGAGATCACAGGATCAGGAGAATGTCTGCACAGGTTGGTGTAGGTGGACCTTAGATATATTAAAATCATGACTAAGTTTCTCCAAGGTGTTAGACCAGCTGTGCATCAGAAGCGCTACCATATTGTAAACTACTAGAAAAAAACATGAATGCAATTACTCTATAAAAAACCAGCAGCAACCAAAACTATATCGCAGTCTTCCACTTTACAAAATTAACCTTTTGAAATGGCTAGTGTCAGGCTTCACAGGCCAGTACAGTCATGAATAGCTGTGCAGCTTTTATGCAGGTCTGCTGCAATCCCCCAATAATGATATATAGTATTTTTCTTAAATCTGCTGAAACTGGAGATTGAAGGATAGTGCTAAATGTCATTACTGGAGTGATACCAGAGTCTCAGCCTCATTCTCTAAAAGCAAAAGAAGTCTTATAGATAGCTCATATATTACTTACATAAACCTTAGAAAAATAAGAGTACATGCTCATGACATTTGGGCTTCACTTCTGAAAGCCTGTCTGATGACACTGCAAGTGTTTGATTCAGAAAGCTCAGGCACAGAAATGGTTTCCAGCTGTGCACACAGGGCCAAAGGCCTGTAAGGGTCAGTTCACAGTAAAGCTGAACAAGAATGACATTAAATGTAATTCAGCTTTAAAACAATGTCTTCTCAAAGAGGCTTCACTCTCCTTTCTCAGGCTAGGGTAAATGCTCTAAGGTCAGGAGGTCACAGTGTTTGTCTGCATTCAAAGCACATTAAAAAGACAGAGTATTAAGGAAGAGTCCTGACATTTACTTGAGAGCAAACCCTCCCTTCTTTCACTTGCCCCCTTCCCCAATTTCAATACATTCTCTAATTAAGCATCAATACAATGCACTATAATTGTTGTAGTAGTCATTACCAGGAATTACCCATCCTCCTATCAAATCAGAGTGTACAGAAAGGGCTGTGTTAGAAATGGGTAAACTTAATTGCCTTATGGTCCCCAAGGAGATGTACAAATAGATCAAGACATCACACATGCACAAATGATCTCAGCTCTGACACAAGTCTTTTGTCACTCTCTCAATCTATCTTTGCTTACTAGGGTTAATGGTGGCTTGAGTCAACGCCGGACAATTTAATAAATAAAAGCATTAGATGTGTTTCAAAGGAAGCATACCAGAACACAGGATCTAGTGACATTTTGATTAAAGGTCCATGCATAATGAAGGCTTTTTATGAGGCAGCTGCTTAAAAGACAATCTATTTGAGTAAAAACAGAGCAGGGTAGCCGGTATCCCTTGGCAATTTACGGTGGAGCATTTGTTTGCTTCACAAAGATCTGATTCACAATCATTGCACTTGCATGGTTGGTTGATTAAACCAGTATCTCTAGCAGTCATTACAATGAGCAAAATAAAAAAGTCAATTACTAAAGTAATGCCCTTCTGTGTAACGCAAAATAGATAAAGCACAAGAGTGCCTTCTTCAGCACCTTGTTCTCTGTTTCCATTTCCCACTAGAAAGTACTGGGAATTTAAGTTACAGAGTCATAAATAATATTTAATTAAGAAAAGTGTTAACCTAGAGTAGTGGTGATAGCTGTTCTGAAGAGAGTGCACTACCAACAGTTTAATGAATGACGGCAGGTCCACTGATATTGATCTACGAAAGGATCAATTTTTTTTTTTTAAATAAAAATAAAATAAAAGGGTGTTCAACTAGAAAAAACAACAGCAATTTGAATCTGATCATGCAAAGAACACACAAGCCACTCTCCACCTCAGGCTGCCTCTCCCTATGCTATGATCTGCACTGAAACAAGAAAAGAGATGCCTTCATTCCAACCTGGGCTATCAGAAGTAACTAAAGGGTATTTCAAAAGCACAGATATGAAGTATTAAGGAAACAGAGAAGAAGGAAATAGGAAAGAGCCTGACAAGGAAAATGTCAACTCTGGAGGGTCATTCTGCATTTATTTAGGACTGGATGGGTGTCAGCATGTAGAAGAGAGGAATAGCTGGCAGGGAGGGAATGTGGGAACGAAGGGACAGCTCTTATACTGCAAAAGCACAGACTAAAAGATTGACTTGTTTAATTTTGATAAATCTGTGAATGAGAGCATTTCATCTTTTTAAAAAAAATTATTTTATTTATAAAACGCTACCCCAGGCAGTTTCCAAATTGCCAAAGGCTGTCGATACCATTAGAGAAAGATGAAGGAGCCTTTTAAACTAGGTGCAGTTTCTGCATTTCTCTTCATTGTCATGACTGTAATACAATTTTGCTGTGACAACATACCAGATTCCAAGGATACACTGAATGCCTCAACAGCTCTGAATATGTAACATTTCCCAGATGGGAGGGAAGGCAAAAACCTTAGTACAACTGTGTTCTCATGTTCACCATAAAGATAGCTCTGAAACAGCAGAGCCGTACCTTTGCCAGACAGTCATTCACGAAGTCACAATCTGTACAATTTTCTTCTTCATAAGCATATTTTGGTATTTTTCTTTTTATTTTTGTCACCTAGAGCACATTACACAGGATTGTGTCCAGATTACTCTTGAATATCTCCAGGACGGAGACTCCACAACATCTCTGGGAAACCTGCTCCACTGCCCCGTCACCCTCACAGTAAAGTTCTTTCTCATGTTCAGGTGGAACTTCCTTTGTTTTACATTTTGCCTGTTACACCTTTTGTCATACTGCCTGGCACCACAAACAAAAGGTCCTATCCTCCTGATACCATCTCTTCAGATTCACATTGACCATATCACCCCAGAGCCTTCTCTTCTCTAGGCTGAACAGACCCAGCTCCCTCTGCTTTCCTTCATATGAGAGATGCTCCAGATCTTTAATCTTTAGTAGCCCTTCAATGGCCTTGATGCAGGAGCAGCATGGCTCTCTTGTCCTGAGGAGCCCAGAACTGGACACAGTTCTCCAGGGGAGGCCTCACCAGGGCTGAGTAGAGAAGAAGGATCACTTCCTTTGACCTGCTGGCAATGCTCTTCCTAATGTACCACAGGATACCATTGGCCTTCTTGGCCACAGGAATACAATGCTGGCTCATGGACGACTTATTGACCCTCAGGTCATTCTCTGCAGAGCGACTTTCCAGCAGGTCAGTCTTTCCAGCCTGACTGCTGGTCAGGCTGTGCAGGGTTTATTCCTGGTGCAGGGGTTCTTCCTGGTGCAGGGGTTATTCCTCCACAGAGAGAGGACCCTGCACTTGCCTTGTTGAACTTCATGAGGCTCCTTTCTGTCTAGATCCTTCTGAACGACAGCTCAGCACTCTGGGATACCAGCCACTCCTCCCCATTCTGTATCATCAGCAAACTTGCTGAAGAGGCACTCTGTCCCTTCATTGAAGTCACTAATGAGTAAGTTGAACAATACTGGCCCCAGTATTGACCCCTGGGGAAAAGTGCTGCTTACAGATATACAGCTAGACTGTCCCTGAGCACAACCATCTGAATTCAGCCGGTTCTCAATCCAACTCACTGTCCATTCATCCAGCCAACGCTCCCTGAGATTGCCTACAAGGATGTCATGGGATACAGCACTGAAAGCCTTGCTTGGGTAGACAATATCCACCCACTACTCTCCCCTCATCTCTCCAGCCAGTTGTTCCAGGATAGAAGACAATCAGGTTGGAAAAACGTGGTTTTCTTTTTGGTGAATCATGTGTGTGATGATTTATGCCATAAAGGCTGTGCCTGCTTGTATTTCCAGATCCAGAGAGAATTATTTTTAATTTAAGAAAAGGCCAGATCCCTCAAAATTACAGTATGATCTTGATAAACTTGAGATTTTAATAAGTTCCAAGCTTTGTGGTTTTGCTAGTTTGGGTTTTATCTGTCCCCACAAAATATTGCCTGGGTTATAAATCTGAAGTTTGTTTTGATATGTGTTGTTTTTCTGGGGAAGATGAAGATGAGATACACATGAAATGAAACAGATAAGAACAACATGCCTAAACCCAAGATCTAAAGTTTAGAGGAAGTTATTGGAAAACTTGTGATAAAAGCCTGGCCTTGCAAGTGACTGATAATAATACCAAAAAACAAAACAAAACAAAACAAAAAAAACAAAACAAAAAAAAAAAAAAAAAAAACAAACTTGAAAATGCAGCTTACAATTTTAATTTATTAAATAAAGTTAATTTTCCTTATGCCTCATCTCCTCCTGAACCTAACACAACTGAATGATTAAACTGTTCAGCTGTCAAGGAGTGTCAAGCTGTCTGGTTTCATGCATCAGACCTTCAAATAGTGAGATTATCATAAGGTACCATGGGGGAAGGGATCCCTGATGTTGCTTCTTGTCTGGGTCTTCAGGTTGGTGCACTGTAGGTGGTTTTCTCACTTCACAATTCCTATACCCTAGGTGCAAGTTTGCTAAAGCAACCCGACCACAGGGCACAGGTGAAGAGTTCAGTAAAGGATTAAACTTAGCTGTAATTTAACTTAATCAGGCTTTAAGGTTGAGGTTTATCTGCCTGAAGCTTCTATTCAGGGGAATGAGTCTTATTGTAAGTTAGGGGAATATTAACCTTTGATGAATCAAAAGTCATTGTGTGATGCAACATGAAGATGAAGCTGTATTTTCAATCCAAAAAGAACTATTTCAATCCAGAAGAATAAGATGTTTTTATCCTTAGCACTAAGAGTCACTTTCTAGCTCTGGTATTAGAGGTTCAATGTTTCAATGCTATTGATAAGAGCACAAAGTGTCTTTCTCATATCTTCATGTTTTATGTGACAGGGAAGAGGCCAGAAGAATCAATTTTCCAGTGTTCCTTAAGCATAAAGCCCAAACACAATTCCATCACACCTGCTGTGGTTTTACACAGTCAAGCTATAAATCAGAACCACACAGCCTGCTCACTCACTCCCCCACTTCCTCCCGCAGCTCCTGGAGGGATGGGGAGGAGAATTGAAAGAATACAACTCCCATAGGTTGAGATCAGAACAGTCCAGTAACTAAGGTATAACACAAATCACTACTGCATAACAATGACAAGGGAAATAACAAGGGGAGAAAATACAACCACTCACCACCAAGCCCAACCAAACAGAGAACTAGCCCTTCTGGGTAACTCCCAGCTACATCCTGGGCATGACGTGCTGTGGTCTGAAATACTTCTTTGGTCAGTTTGGGTCAGGTGTCCTGTCTGCTTCGTCCTGGCTTCCTCTCCTCCCTGGCAGAGCATGAGACTCAGAAAGTCCTTGGTCAGTCTAAACATCCTAAGCAGCAGCTAAAAACATCGGTGTTATCAGTGCTGTTCCGAGGCTGAATGTCAAAAACACAGCACTGCACCAGCTACGAAGAAGGGGAAAAATCACTGCTACTGCTGAACCCAGGACAACACCCTACAGGAATATTCTGTCGAGTTCAAAAAAAGTTCTAGACCTGTAAAAATCTGACAGAGCCCTTTCAGTTTCAGCTCAGGTCTCTTAATCTAAGATTCAGACTGACTTCTGAAAATCATCTCTGCCATTTAACATGCCATTGAAGAGGTTTTTTTCTCCCATTTCTATGGGAGAAATTCTTGCAGGCAGGATCTGTGCAGTTTTAAGTGCAGGTCAGGTCAGCTCCAGTCAACTGCCCCGTAGCTGCACCAAATATTCCATCCAGCAAAGTACTGCCATGTTTCACTTTAAGCTTTTCTTGTGACATTCTTCACATGTCCATTTACTTCCTCTTTTTTGTAATTAAGTTTTAGCCTTTTTGTATGTCCTTTTGCTGTTGATTATGGTGGTGATTTTCAGTAAGTAGCCCTAGCTGCAGTAAAAGAAAACACACTTTTAGGATGGTGCTAAGTTTGCTGTTAGGTTCAATACATTTCCTTTAGAGAAAAGAAGCATACAAGACTGAAAAAAAAAATAATGAAGTGACACCAGACGTGGAAGTGACATGAGGAAAAGGCAGTTTTGAGACGGGATAATGCTTCTTGATAGTGTTCTTTGAGCTAGAAGGTGGCAATTAGATTTTCATACCCAGAAAAGTGTGAGACATCCTGACTAAGATTCTTTTGGAAGAAGTCAACATGGATAAACCCAAACTGCTTGTAGTAGTTCTCAAATGTGTCACCTGCCAGGGTTGCACTAGAAAAACATCTCCTCTTTTTATCTTTATTTTTATAAAATTGGAAGAAAATTATCATTTGAATGTTGATTTAAATATGTACTCACTAAGACAGTCAAATACATTTTAAGCATAGCTATAGGTCATATATAGAATTATAAAAAGGAGGAAAATAGCTGAAAGGAAAATACAATGTATTCAGCCAGACGCTAAATCTTACGGACTTAGGTGTTACTAGCACCTGACACTAATATTTTATGTGACTTTGGTTAAATAATTTGACCTTTCTGCTTTACTTTCCTTTATATGTTTAAATACCATTAACAATATTTACTTCACAGAGGTTGTGAAAAGCTATTAATTACTTCTGTAAATACGCATGAACGATTATTTTTTAATAGGTTAAAAATAGGTTTAAAAGGTTTTCAGATGAAAATATAGTATTTTTTCACATGTAAGTCCATTTTTAAGATCTTATGGTGCAGAAATGTGAACCGATTCCCTTACTGAAGATGTTAGTGGTATACCTGAACCAGATTAGATTTTCTTTATAATCACAGTTATGCCCAGAAATGCACTGACGTACATAGAAGATAAAGGTGATGCACTGTCCAATACGTGACATAGCCAGGACAGGAGGTGTTGAAGAGAAATAATGGCCAAAACAGTGCATGGCTGTTGCGGATCACTGAATCTAGAAGAATATATCTGGTTATGAATTTTATGATCTCACAAACATAGGGCTTGAGGCAGCAGGAGTGAAATCTCTATGAAAACAGTGGAAATCCTCACATCAACTTCAGTAGAGTAAGGATTTCATCCTAAAAGAACAGTTCTTACAAAACTTAGTGACCTTGAAAGATATTTAAGCATTTGCTGAAATGTTTAATATATTAATGTGTTTAATATTTAATATTAAAACATATATTTTAACAATATATTTAATGTTTACTATATTAATATTACTTATATATTAAGTATATTATATTTTAATAGCTATCCCTATGGGTATATATTTAATACTTATATACTTGAGGGTACTTGTGCCTAGATGAGAAACAATCACACTGACTGAAAGTGGTTGAAGTTATAGGCTCAGCAACTGTTGCTTTACAATCATGTAACTAAGTTAGGATAAATCTTTCATTTGAGAGCAGGGAAATGAAGGTGTGTCTGAGTATAAGCTGATTGGAAGCATAAAAGTGCTGATTTTCTTCCATATTCGAATTATATGGGAAGATACTACAGAAGCTAAATGGACTGAGGAAAGTTAAAAGAAACCATTTTCATCATTCAGCTCTTACATTTTTATCTGCCTTTAATTGCAGAGTGTTTTTAAATTACAATCTGAAAGAATTTTCTTTTGGCGGGTAAGAAAACAGTACATCTCATGTTGTCCTTCATAAAGAGGATTTATTGATGAAATACATGAACCGCTATTCAAAACATTGTGTGGCTACACTTGAAAGTTAAAACTTGAACCCACTACATCTACAGCCACCTGATCTGTGTGGGTACAGAAGAAGGTAAACAAAGAAAGGGACATCTGACCACCCCCATTTGCAGAATTAGCATGTCCTTTTTTCTACTAGCAATCGCGACTGCTGAAGGATATCTGGAAAGCATTCTGAGATAAGCTGATGTTTAAAAGGTCTGTAGCACACAACAAAGTAGGACAATCAAAATTTGATCCATATATACCCCTTTGTAAGCATGTTGTTGAAACATAATCTCTTTTCATTTAAAACACGAGAGAGCAGCAGTATGTGAGATCTGCTGTCTGCAGTACAACTGATGATACTTTAGATAAGAAGGATGAGATAGCTTTCAGTCTTACAAAGGTAACGGACCACTTTAATGAAAGTTTAGAATTCGTGTTTAATATTTAATCAGCTTAATACTTTGATTTATGTAGGCTACTGTATATCCTCCAAGGGAAAGAGGAGAGTACTTTCACAGAAGAGCATTTGGGGAGAAAAATGTTGGCATTTTCAGTTAAACTCCTAATTGTGTATAAATCTTTTATACACAATCTCCTGTTTCTCTGAATAAATTATTTTTGTATTGCAAACACAGTGCAAAAAACATAAACCGTGCTTTATGATAAGTAGTGATCATAAACCACTAGATTCTCCTCTTTTCCAGTACAAAACCAGCACTAGTATCAAACACCAGGAGATGCATTAATGCATGCACAATACAGGTCTACTGTCATGTTCTTCAGGTCTGTAGAAATCTTTTATTGAGACTACAAAAAGCAGTTCTTGATAAGGTAAAATAAAACAAAAATGGAAGCAAAACAGTGATGTGCCATGCCATGAAAAAGCCAAAGAAAAAGAAAGTAATAGATTTATGCACAGAAGTAATGAAGTTGTGAAAAATGGTTTCAGATTTGGATGTCTACATCCTAACTACATGGTGTTAGTTGATATGAAAGATCTATGTATATAAAATTTAATATCGCGATATGGAGGTTTCACCCATACACACTCTCTTTTTATAGTATACAGCATAATAAGATATTGAATATGTGCATCAAAATGCAGTGTAAAAGCATCTGACAGCTATCAGCTTTCCTAGACAAGCAAAGCATTGGCAGCTTGATTACGATACTTTTGACAACAGCTACATGCAAAATAATCAAGTAGTCTGTTCTGGACTAGTAAGCTGTTGCTATTCACTGTCATGATAAGACTGCAGTATTCTCTCCTCTGCACTTCAGAGAGGATACTCTGAAATTGTCTCTTACTCCACCCAGAATCGTATATCCCTTAGCAAGAGCACATTTACTGCATTGACTTTTGACTTTCGACTTTCAACTTTCAACTTTCGCCATTTAGTTTCAAATGCCAATCCAAAAAGCGTGTCAGCACAAGAGTCACATCACTGTTCACACAGTCCATTGACAGTGGTCTTGGGGAGGGAAAGTGAGCAGATTGATTTTGTTCCCACAAGAAAAAAGTAAGTGACCTATGAAATGTGAAGCTGACCTTTTCTTTGTTATCAGTCATCTGGACAAGTATAGGGACCACCCTCTTTGTTATGGTTATTGGCCTTTTGTCAACACTACATGCTCCAAATTGGTATTTCCTGAAAGGCTAAACGAATTACAAGTGACCTGACAAATCATAAAAGAAATCATGGCACAACCATGGAAATAACCATCATCTTTGTCATGGGTTCACTAGAATTCTATGGAGGAAAGTGTGAGCAGAAATAGCCTTGTCCTGCAAATATCTAGCCTCTCCAGCCCCCTTCAGAGAGAAGCAGCAAGCAAAAACACCCAGAAGAGGTGTACCTCTCCACATCCACTCAAATTCCCAGCACTCATTTGATGCAGTAAAATAAGTATTTCATTCTACATTACTTTGTGCTACTTTTATGGTGGTGTAAGTCAATTGGTTTTAGTAGTTTCCAGAGTAAGAGTGACATGGCAATACAGAAACCAAGTCCTACTACTTTTCCATTGTGAAAAAACTGACGTTAAACAACAAGGCACTTAAACCTTCAGAAGAAAAGTGAATGAACAGCTTTGTACGCCGCTACAGTTAAATGATAAGCTACTATTTCTTTCTAAAGCTATTTGATAATGGATTAAGTGAGATGCTACTTGCTCCTTTCCCAGCTTGCATCTCCTAAAAGCAGTGGACAACCAGTCAGGGACAACAAGCTCTCCAATTTCGCCAGGTGTCATCTCACCTTTAGGCAATCCAGACCTAAGGGTCTCCTGCACTGGTAACAACTGATTCCTCCAGAACTGTGCCTACTCACACCTCCTCTAGAGAAATATTACTCACCTTGAAAAGGCATAAAATTAAGCACCATATTTCTCACACTCGGCTATTTTTAAGCAACATGCCAGCAAGCTTAGCAATTGGCAAAGTGCTGAGCTCAGCTGTCTTATAGTTTTAACCCAAAGAATTTAAAGCATGGCTCTTCTACACATTTAGTAAGCTCCTCATGCATTAGCTGATGCATTCTTCCAGTGTTTCTCATCTTCTGTCATATACATACCACTTAGCTCATTGTTTTAGCCATATGCTAAACACACTCTCAAGCTCCAGTTACGTGTTCTGTGTGTGCTATGTATTAAAATGCCTATTTGGATGGTTCTTGGTTTGCACGTCTTCTGCTACAGATGGTTTGTATAGACTTCTGTAAGTCCTTTGATAGTCACTTCTGTGACTATGCACAGCCTACTCGATAGTTTAACTGCTTAGTCAGCCATACACTGAAGCTCCCACCACTTAAGAGACATTCATATAGTAGACTTCGTAATTTTCAGACTCGTGTTCCTTTAGCCTTAAGCAAAGAAAAAAAACAAAGCTATGACAGGCTCCTTTCAGCCAAATTCTATCAATCCAGTAAAGCTCTTATTGCAGATAACTTCACTATTTAAGGGCTTCAATAATATGATTCTTTTCATTGAACTCAGTGTAGCTTAGCTGAACAGGAAAAAAAAGGAGTTACCGGTAGGAATTTCAAGAAGTTGTTCTGCGTTGTCTGTACTGTATTTTTTTTTTTTTCACATAGCTGTTTCAAAAGATGCTGAGCAGCTATAAAATATTCTGTAATATTTGATTTGTCTGTACACTTTTATTGGTTAGCTACCATCTTCACAATCGTGATTACTTCCACGACTCTATATAATCAATTACTTTGAGCAAAAAGCCACTCTACCTCATGACACAAACACATTAAAATTGCATCACTTAATAAGGAAGAAGCTTGAGGAAAATTATAGCACATACTTAAAGAGTTTACCATGCTTTTTGGATGCCAGCACTAAACAGCCAGAATTCCTTGTACCAAAATGAACACTTTACAGCACAGAGTACATGGCATTTGCAAACATGAAGCATGACAGGCTGGAAGCACCTGAACAACAGTAACTGCAGCTTCTACTTGAAATTCTTTGGGGGAATTTGATGAGCTCCAGTTTCAGTACCACAATGAAAAATTGATACTTTAAGAACGGACAGGGGAATGAATGAAGTAATGAAAGAAAAGACTTCAGGGGACTTGCTTTTTTCCTTCTTTATTGTAGGCCTGGTTCTCTTCAAATCATCGCAATTTCAAAGAAATAGAGGGATGTAGAGGGAGGAAAGGCTATGAAAGGGTTTTTTCATCACTTTCAAAATGTTCACTGGTATCAGTAATGTCAGGATTTTCCCAATAAAAACGGTGGAGTTAGAAAATGTCCTGAATAACATTACTGAAACTGAAGCTATGTTCATATTAGCAAACACTGTGGCACATCAGGAGCAAATCTGGGGAGCAAAGCAGTTATGCTGAGGACCAAATGCCCAAACAAGGTGCGTCTGAGGCATTTTACTTGGGACTTCATTATAGCTTGGTCCTGTAGACTGAATGCCTGTAAGCAGTCAGACAGTGTTAGCTGTCCTCTTGAAGCACAACTTCTAATTAATTTTTGCCTGGAATAAAATCTGTGTACACCAAGATCACTCTGCAGCATGAATCCAATGTGTACGTTCCTAAAATGCTAAACACAGCAGAATCTACAGCTAATCTGAGTAGCTTTTGTGGTAATATTTGTATTCCCTTTCTCACAATCACAAGAATTTCCAGTACTATTCCTTCATCATTTAGACAACATTTTTTTTTTTAAACTGAGACTCCTGTAATATAGTTTGCAACATCAAAATTTGGGGTTTGCTCTCGTTTTATCCCATTATCGCTCATTTTCGTAATGATGGCTTTCACTGCAATCATTTCATCAGATCTTAAGTAAATCAAAATGCATTCAACTACTGGTAAGAACATGAAAGATCAGAAAGGTTTGTCTGAAGTGTCAGAATTGCTGTGCAGTGATGATAGTTGAGGGTGAGGCTGCATTGCCTGTTTTGTAAATACATCAAGCACTATGGAAATTATTTTACAACTCAATACTCATTATCAATCTAAAAGGAAAAGTTCATTTATGGAGGTTTTTATATAGACAGCTAATTTATTGGACTGTATGCATAGAAAATGTTATCCTTAGATTCCATTCTCAATATCCTCCTTGAACTGAGCGGCCTAAAATAGGTGTTGCACTCCAATTGAAGCCTCACCACTGCTGAGAAGACCTGCAAGAGCAACGAGGCTTATGGTATGAATGAGATACAGAGTGAGTTTCGAGCCAGTTCCCAGAGTTACAATTCTGATGTACATGTGCATCAGGGCTGTGCCTGTGTGCACATACAGTGCACTTGGGCCATTAATTCCTTGTGTGGGCCAGGAATTCCTGCACAAACAAGACCATGGACTGATC
>WYDI02031735.1:0-33909 GCA_009867235.2 Psittacus erithacus | reverse complement strand
GCACATACAGTGCACTTGGGCCATTAATTCCTTGTGTGGGCCAGGAATTCCTGCACAAACAAGACCATGGACTGATCTGAGTCAAAGGACTGACTTTAGCCAAGATGAACAACTGAATCCCAGCCACCTCCACAACAAAGTCCCAGCAGTTTTAAGCAGATCACCTAGTTCTTTAAATGTGTACATGTGCACCTATGTGTGTGTATGTAAATAATCTGTATGTACACACAAATATAACTTCAAACAGAAGCATTTTGCAATGATTCATGAACACATCAAATAATTAATTCCAAATGCATTTTAGCAGTAACAGAAAAAAATGCAACATTTATACAGTTAAAAATTATAGTTGTTCTGGCAATTGCTTAGAAATAAATATGAATAGTTAATGGCTATAGCTGCACTATTTCTCACCTTCTAACTACTTTTAATAGAGGAGATTTTCTTTACTCTCATATTAAAAGGTATTTAGCAAATTAATGTCTTTATTTCTTTGTAATAGGTGTCTAACCACTGCTGTAAACAAGCCTGTATGAACA
Source organism: Psittacus erithacus (assembly GCA_009867235.2). Taxonomy (NCBI): domain Eukaryota; kingdom Metazoa; phylum Chordata; class Aves; order Psittaciformes; family Psittacidae; genus Psittacus; species Psittacus erithacus. The sequence continues at coordinate 33,370 of WYDI02031735.1, read as the reverse complement.
AGGAGGGAAGGGAGGAAGGAATACGTAAACATAACTTCTGATACATCACTTCACTAGAGAATAAAGATCAGATTTTCTATTGCAATATTCAAAATCAATTTTAATATTTCCCTGTCCTTAATTTAGTCCTTAATCCCACAAACTCTTCTTCGTAAGAAGTCTTCTGCACCTTAATGAAAATCATAACAGGTGAAAAGAAAAATTATCTTGCACTATCCCATATGGAACTGATTATAGACCAACTGATTCAATCTACAGTTAATAGAGCAAAGAAGAGTAAGTATGACAGCATCAGCTTCCCTGCACAAGCTATTAAAAATGGCCATATTTCTACTCCTCTTATCTACACTGAGTGTATTTACTCATCAGCTTACCACTGTGTATTTCTTACTCATCCCATACACAATTTCCACTCCAGGCATTAGGCATCCAGTGCAAAGAGGAAGTACACAACAAGCATTAGAGATCTGCAATGCAGATGAGAGAACAGGTTTTTGCTACTTTTTCAGGCTGTGTTTTCTTACATGAATACAGAGCATTCTGATTAGCAGACTGTCATCTAGGAGCACGTTTTAAGCTGTGATATACCAGCTTAATGGAGAAAAGGGAAGAACTCTAATGCACTTTAAAAAGGACTAGCTGCAAAAAGATGTTGAAGCATACATAAAATTACCTGTGCTATAAAAAAAATAACACTAAGGCAATCTCTAACATGCTATTATAAAATTTGTATCTATATAAGAAATTAAAGTGAGCACTAAAAAGCCAGAATAGGTTCCATTAGTATTATAGCTAATGGATAGGAAAGAACCTAAAATCTCTAATTTATTATGATTTTCATAATTTGCCTCCTGAAAATAAAAACTGCATTCCATGGCCAGGAGGGTCCTTTAAATCAGTGCAGGGGCTTTAAGCATTACCAGCATCTCCCACCTCTACTTGCAAGGAGACCTGATAGCTGATTTTCATGTGAAGATCTTGAGAGCATGGCAAAGCGCTAATAAAAAGACTGACATCTTCCAAGATTATCAAATGCAGATAATGAAGCAGAGAAAGTGTGGTATAGGAAGCTTGACTACTTATATGACTGAGGGTCTGAGCATTACACAATTTCAAGATAATCAGAAGAAATAAATGGGAGGCAAGCTTGGGAAGGAGGCTTGTATGAATATGGCACACACTGGTAGTAAAAAGCAGCCTGCTGAGTTGGAAGGATGTTGTTCTGGGGTTGTGTGACATACTACAGCACCAAGTGCTGAATTCTGTTGTAAATTATTTCTTCTGCAATAACACATGGGAACCCATGGACAACACTATCTGGCTACAAAAACAGGGAACACAAAGGTCATCTCTGCAGCAACAAATCACCAGTAAAAGTGTGAATCTTCTTGGGAAATTCTGTATTTTGCTCCTGCTTCCAGCTGGCTGGAGAAGAGCCACTGCCACTCTAAAACCTGTGTTAGCACTGTCTTATAGGCCTGCCTCTCCACAAAGCTTATTAGCCCGCACAGCACTGCTTCTGACATGGCCACGTGTACTCTGTGTGCCAAATAGCTCAGCGGTCAAGCAGAGTGAGCTTGAATTTGCTCATGTGTATAGGCACAGCTTAAGGAACACCACAATTATATGCAAAACTCTCATGTTTCCATCAGCTTTTCACACTTCAGGTGCAAAACAGAATTGCCATGTGTCAAGCATGTGAGCTGCAATCCATGCGAACAGACTGTATCCTAACAGGTGAATACCTGAATGGTTCTTGCAATACAATCATCTCACACCATTTCACCCTCTCAGCCAAAGATTTTGGACTTCTAACAAGACAAAAAGAACCAACTTACAGACATCAGTGAAGAGGCAGATGCGAAGCAATCAGGAATAAAAAGAAAACAAACACACTCAAAACCCAAGTGCTAATGCTTGCAAAGGGTTAGCTGAGAGCAGTTTGGCCTTTAGGATTACCACTTTGTTAATTCTTATGAGTATTAACAATCTTGAAAGGTGATGCCTGGTTTAGTGAGGTTATTTTACCCATTCCTGATGTTAGAGTATAAAAGGAGCTAAAAAAAAAGGAAAAAGGCAAGTATCCTGCCAGAAACCTGTACCTCAAAGCAAGATAACCACTCTGCTAACCAATTACTCCAGTGGAATCTCACCATATGTTGCTTGCACTGTACCTGTTGATACTCAGGCTTCAGGCAGCAGCAGAGAACATTTAGAGAATCTTGATGCTGCTGCAGAGGTGTGAAACTTCTTTAAAGATTGCACTTAAGAAGCTGAACTTCAAGCAAATTGCCTGGCACATACGCTCACGTCATGCTGTGTGGTCAACTCTCTCGACAACACAGAGCCCTGAGACTGAAATATTGCTGGGGAAGGAATCAGAAAACTTGGAAGAATTTTATAATTTTTCTTTTCTCTCCAGAACATGTGCCAATCTTTTACATGTCATGGGAGTATAAGTGTGAACATCATCCTCTACTAATTTAGTTTTAGCTTTCTGGCATCAATTCCAAGGGGTTTGTAGTTCAACCAGCTCAGAAACAGCTTTTTCATTTGTGAAGAGTGACACAGTGACTCTCTAATACTGCCCACAACATGTGGCCTGAGAAACTATTTCTAGAGGCAAAGGGACATTCAGATTACAACACTATCCACTCCTTAGTCTATTGAGACAATTATGCTATGCATCCCAGGTCCAGTGACATCCATTCTGGTATGGGACTGATGGAGTTAACACAGACCTCCCACTTATCACTACTGCTGGCTGGAATCAAGCAGGGACTTGGCACGAGGACTAAGGGTTGTGGTTCCCAGGAAGAATATACCCCCAAGCAGTATGACACAGTGAAATCTTCCATCCTCATCACATTCAGAAGAGAAATGTGCTGTCTACTGCATATAGGGAATTGCTCCAAACTTCTCTGTTTTCATGCAATATCTGGACACTAATTTCTTGAAAACCTTTGCATACAGACATTTCTGACAGTTATTTTGGTTTAAAAATTTATTCCATATACAAATATTCATTAAAGTTCATGAAGAATTATGAAAAATAAAATGTTTTAGCTTTAAATAACATTAAAAAAACCCATAATATTTTCAAAACTTAGACTTTCTTTTAAAAGTTTCTGTTTGTTCCTTTCCAGTCTTACTCCAGTTATAGTCTGCTGTATACAATGTGAAGTAAAACATATCCATTTTAAGAGCATTTCAGTATTTTTGAGAAGTTTGACAAAAGTGGACTTTTCTTATTTATCATTTTAAATAGGTATCTATTCACTCTCAAAAGTTATCTTGGACTGAGAAAGTTTATTTTTTTCCTTCTTTTTTTTTTCACTAAGGAAAAAAAGCTGGAAACTGGATTGGGAGGGGTGGTTGATGAGTTCTAGACAGATAAAGAAATTATTACCCAAATTCTCTGGACAACAAAATATTTTTTTCAATTTATCATTACACAACAGTTTAACTATTGTGCTCACTGTCACAAAAGATACAGCTTTAATTACCGTACCAGGAAATAAAAGACATATTGCTTCTGCTTATAGACGCTCTATAATTCCACATCATGTCATGGACATTATTTCTCTTTCTGGTAGGAAATGTTTCAGTCTTTATTATGACTTCTAATTCCCACAATTAGCTTTTATTTCTTAGGGATTCTAACACAAAAAACTTTGTGTCTTACAGATTTAATGCATCCCTTCTACAGAACCCTATGGTCAAAGTTAAGACACACAAGCCAGGCATTTCTGAATCCCAGGGCACTGCAAACTTGTATCATCTTTCCAAAAAGGAAATACATGAGATACACAAGAAGTTTCTGTAAGACTGGGCAACAGAAAAAAGAAAACCTGCTAATGAGATACAGACAGAAATAAAAGAGGGGATAAATAGGGACGTTGCGGTGCTCAGGCTGGGGCAGCCTGAAGAACAGTCAGGAAAGATTACTGGCCTCTTTCAGCCCCTTCAAGGCGAGGCTGGCCAGAAAAACTGTTCTTATTTAAAGAGAATGAAAGAATGAATGGAAATAGAATGCCTACTCCATTTAGCTAATCACCACTCTCTTCATCCTTTTAGTCTGAGTCTTTACTGAGTAATGTCCTTTAACCGATCAGGAAATTCTCTAATGATATGTAATCCCAGAGCTGGAGGAGGGGTCTTGTGCTGACTGCAGAAATTACTGTGTGAGGTGTCCGTTAACGAGAAGATCAAAACAGGTGATCACACTAATCTATGATCTATGGTCTAGGTCACCATACTACCTGCCACAGGTCTTAATAGCCTGCTGGTACTTGTGTTTTAAGTTCTTTAAATTTTTCCAGAAAAGGAGAAAAGTAAGGTCATATGATTAGGAACTCCAGGGCATATATCTCCTGCACATAGAGTCTACTTTGCCACATTTCACCACCACACCATAAATACATCACGAATGAATTTCATCCCATTACAGAGTAGTCTCAGTTATGAAATACATGCAGCACAAATCTTCACCTACTCTTCCTGCTAAACTCACATGGAAAACAAGTCCTAAGGAGAAAACAGTCCCCTGCACGCTAAGTGTGTTTCTGTTGTTATCTTTGTTGTTGTTTTGTGACAAAGTCACACTCGTGGACCATAAGCCATGCTGCTATTCTTTGCGTGCAGCTATGCCATCTTTGTATTGTGGCCAGTGTCCCATTTCACAAATCACTTACAAAATACAAACACAAAGATAATACAGGTGGATAAGACACTTTAAGAAAACAGCAGAGCAATATTGTTCCACATACCCGGCAAACCTCCCAGCATATCACCAAACTAACTGCTGTCATGTTTGCTGATGAATTAGAGCAAATGAGAAGGTTAAAAAAAAACCTGAACAGGGGAAAGGAACATTGGCCATTAAGATATTTACAGAGACCCTCGTCAATAAAATACACAACAGCAGAGAAAACAAGCGGAAACTTTAAAATGTGCATGACAGCAATTATCATCATGGACTAAAGAGAAATAGAAACTCTCTTTCCAGCAGAACAAACTAGCAGAGGTGGAAGGGCCACCTGTAATGTTTTGTTTCAATACAGATAAAGTAACAGAGTTTTACATTTTAGTTTTTCCTCCCTTCTGCAAATACTCTTTTGAATTCAAGTTTTCCCTGACCACAGTCCAAATAAAAGCAGAGTCAAAAATCCAGTATTTTGCCCTCTGCAGACTGCTGTTGCCAGAGAAGAGTGAAAAAACTATCTATATTTGAGGGCATTTGTTATTAAACTGCAGTGACACCTCTACCGCTACGCAACAGTGATGCTTCCTAACAGCGTAAGGGTCTAAACTATCTCCTGAAAGCAAGGGGTAGGGGTACAGCTCTACTCCAAAACAAAACAGGCAAGAGACCATGGTGTGGCTCAGACATCACCTGTCAACACAGACTGCATCCATGTACCTCAGTTCCCTTGCTCTTCCCCAAGTAGGGACCACTTTCAAAAGTGGCAACTACTTCCTGCATGTTCACAGAGAGCAGAAGTTTACTTCAGTTTACTGAGCTCAAAAGTAAGTTTGGGCACTTTGAGGGAGTTAGCTTACCACCAGGGCTACGCCTGGCATCACTTAAACAGCATAAATGATCACAGGCCAGTTTGAAAGACCATGCTTTGGATACATTCTATTTATTAATTCATTTTAAGTCTGTTCAAATTGACCACTCCCTTGCATATTTGTAATAAGCAAAGTAGATTTTCCAAACTTGCTGAACAGCTTAGGAAAATCTAACCTCAAATATACAAGCACAGAGCCACTTTTGAAAATGCACAGGTGCTCATATAAATATCTCTTTCCATATGAGAGAGTTTTTCTTTTCTGTCTTTCTGAGTGTTGTTTCCTGCAATGTGGCTGCTCCTCTGCCCTTCTTTTGCCTCTCAATAGTTCCTAAATAGCTCTCCTCTCAAAACATTTTTATGCACTTTTATCTTCTACCCTCAAAGTGACTTTTTTTTAATGAATTAACAATAAGAACATTGCACAAATCTTTTCCTAGACTTTCCAAGACACTGCGCAGCAAAGTCAGGTTTGTTCACTTGCTACTTTCTGAATGTTCTCAGCATCTTAATGATGTTTAAATGGGCAGTTTTAGACTTCTATTATGCATCTTCATATCAATTCCCTCTTCAACTGTCTTCTGCTAAAAACTACAAGACTTAATGAAAAATGTTTGTTTAACAGTATTTCTGGTTAATTCCATAATGCCATTTAAAATATCCTGTAACAACTCCTGGCACTGTTTGCATATCTTTCTATTAATTGGTGTCTCCTTAGGTCAGTCTCAGCTCTACATTTTTTCTTCTTTTTTAATTTTTTCCCTTCCTTTCAAATATCAAATATTTCTTCTGACATATAGGATTTATAACAGATAATTGTGCTCGTTTTAGCTGGGGTAGACTTAGTTTTCTTCACAGTAGCTAGCATGGGGCTGTGTTGCAAATTTGGGCTGGAAACATTGATAACACAGGGATGTTTTTGCTACTGCTGAGCAGTGCTTACACAGAGCCAAGGCCTTTCCTGCTCCTCATTCCACCAGTGAGTAGGCTAAGAGTATACAAGGAGTTGGGAGGGGACACAGCCAGGACAGCTGAGCCCAACTGACCACAGGGGTATTCCACACCATAGGAAGTCATGCCCAGCATATAAAGCTGGTGAAGAAGAAGGAAGGGGGGAGACATTCAGAGTGATGGCTTTTGTCTTCCAAGTAACTGTTATACATGATGGAGCCCTGCTGTCCTGGGGATGGCTGAACTCCTGCCCGACCATGCGAAGTGGTCAACAAATTCCTTGTTTTTCTTTGCTTGCACACAGCTTTTGCTTTACCTGCTAAACTGTCTCCATCTCAACCCACGAGTTTTCTTGCTTTTACACTTCTGCTTCTCTCCCCCATCCCAGCAGGGGAGAATGAGTGAGCAGATGTGTGGGACTGAGCTGCCAGCTGGGGTTAAACCACGACAATAGTTTTCACAGATTCAGGGGCTATCCCTTTACAGCTCTAAAATATACACTGTCTGGACAGGCACATTTACTGACTGTAAGTCTGACTGACTAATGCTTGGTTAGGCTTCCTTGGGGATATGCAAAGGTGACAGTTTGACAACTTCTATGGGATAATGAAGTTCAAATATTCTGAGATGGGGACATGGATTTTGGCTTATGAAAACTGAATAGTCATGTTTTCCATTAACCCACAGTCCTAAAGATATACCTCACAACAGTAAAATCAAAAGTGTTGGAATTTGCATTTAGTTCTGTTGGATGCTGTTGAACAAGTCTTTTCTAAGTTTTGCTGCTGTAGGCCCTACACTCTTGTTCTTTTTTTATCCTATTTTCCCATTACTTTGACATTTTCCAATCTGAATCGTTTTGTATGTCTCCACTGTGGTGACAATGTACTGCTATCCCCTTTCCCTACTTCCTCCCTTTTTCCTATTACTTCTAATTTTTTTCTGTATAGTCTTTTGAGACACTCAACTCTGAGATATGTGCAATTGTAATCGCTACCATTTTTATAGTCTTATTGAGTATTAAAATTAGTGTGATAAATGTGCCCCTTAGGATAAATTTACAAATCCAGAAAAAGAAAACGCATATAAAACAAAACCAAAATTGAGTTGCATTTATGGTTCAATCATTCAAGAAACATGATTTTTATAAAAATCTCTACCATAGCAGCACATTCATATATAAAAAGGAAAACAAAAAACTATTCTATACTAAAAAAACCCCTGAATGCTACTGTATAATGGTTAATCATAGAATCATAGATTAAGTTTCATTTAGTCTATTGAGATGCCTCACACTGAGGTAGGGTTTTAGTCTGCCAAAGTTCCTCTTTTGCAAGGGATTTTACTTTCAAAAGAAATCTTTTTATATGTAAATTACTAGATCCAGGCTAAAAATGCAAGCAGATCAGATGAGTTGCTCTCTTAATACTTTGCCACTAATCTCATTAATATTTACTACATTTTGTTAAAGTTCAGCCTCTACATTGTGTCAACTGGACTTCATAGGCACCTATCGGTCTTGATCCATAAAAGACTGTCATGAATTTAGCAGCAGTAGCACAGTCCAAGAATAATTGTCAGGACCACTCCATGCCTGAAGAAGATGACATGCTGAGAGTGAATAAATCCAGAACCAGGTACCAGAACAGTAGTTTTATGATCAACTGTCTCCCAGTGTAAATGGAGCAGAGTGCTGCTTCTCGCTTATATTTATCTGTGGAGAAAAGATGCTTTATCTTTTCAGTTGCTGCAAGACAAGGAGAGGTTTCAGAGCAAATGTGGCAGCTTGTATGAGAATCTCTACGTTCAGTAACACCTGAAATGCACTGTTCCTGCTAGGGCAACTAATTTTCCTCACTACAAACGAAAGCATGTGTCATATAAATATTCTTTGCAGTGAACTTTTTAAATGTTGGTTGTAATGGAATTGGGGAGAATAAGTATCTTGCATATACAAAGAGCAGTCTATGAAACATATTTAAATAGTGCCTACTACTTTAAAATCTCAGTGCACTGTGATCTGAAATTAATTTAGCATCCCTGTGTCATCAAAGGTGACAACTCCTTGCATTTCAGAAGAAAGACTCAAGGAAACCAAGTGCCAGTCTAAGGCTCCAGAGGAAGCACTTGATTCTTTGATCTCTGCAGACGTAGGCTGTTGCCATTACCCTTTCCTTGCAAGAAGAGAGAAGAAATGCGTTCTGACAGCACAAAGAACCACATTGGCTTTTTGTCATGATGCCCAATGTCAGAACTGGGCGAGAGCAGTAGCTGAGAAATTCAAGTTCATACGTCACATGCTAGTTCAGGCATGAATCATATCTGCCAGCTTCCTTTACTGGCTACGTTGCGCAGCAAATGCACTGAGGACACAGCCAAGGTTTGTCCCATCTCACGCCTCCATCAGTTTACATCCCTTGTGCAGGAGAAGGCAGCCTACTGCAGCAGTAGAATCACCGTCTGGCCGGATGGAGTTAGATTGCATCTATAAGAGGTGACAGAGCACACTAAAAAGAAGGCAAAAGAAAGGGAAAGACAGCTAGTGACATACAGCAAGTACACTGGAATGCCTCCAGCCATCCCTTAAAGGTAGCTGTGTCTGCAGATGCTTCTTACAGCTGCACAAGGGTTGATCTCCAGCAACACTGCCAATACTTGCACCATGTCCAGGGCTGAGACACTTCTTGAAAGACTCAAGAACTGCAGTAGGGCTGTAACCCTGAAATTAATACTTCCTACTCTTATCAGTGCTAGAAAACATGGATGGAAACTGCTAACTGAGGAAGTTAGCACAAGTCCTGCCCATACTGCTGTTCTCCAATGTGTTTCAGTCCCTCCAGTCATCAGGCTGACACTCTGAAAAGCAGTAAATGTCTCCTGACGAAAACCATTAAAAACGTGGTGACTGTTTATAAAGTGCTATGTTTTGGCACGTCGCCCTAAGCCACACGGTATCAACACAGCTCCAGAAGACATCCTCTCTGGGGCTCTTGCTGGAACCAGGAATAGAAAAATCTCTGACACCTCTTTAAAAAGCTGAATGTGCAACACCAGAAGCTAACACATGAAGTGCAGTGAACACAAAGCTGTGCTGTCTTGCCACCCTTTTTCAGCTGTCTTTTGAGAGCTGAGCCGTTCTGGATTGCAAGGGCTGCAGTTCGAGGCAGTCCTTATACAAGCTGTAACACTGGGAGGAATACTGAAACTGCTGCAATGTAATGACATACAGGTGGACACATCTTCCACAAATGACTTACATAAGAAGCAGCATTTATGCTGCTGTGTGACTAGTGTTAGGAATCTGACTTCTTAATGTGAAAAAAGCATATCTATAGTGAAAAAAAAAGGAAGTTACTTATATTTCTACCATTAGATTCTTAGCAATTTCACAAATCTACATCAGATTCTTTAATACCCCAAGATTAATTTGAGCACAGTGGATTCATCAGATCTTACAGACCTCTGATTACAACAACTAACTGCAAAACTGGGTTTTGCAGTTATGCTGCCAGGCGGCCACACTCTTCTACCAAGCATCCCTTTAATTCTCCACATCCCATCCCTACAGCTACAAGGCATGCAAACAAACATAAGTTTTTGGACAAAGATACAGGTGGGAATCTCTCTGTTAAGTGTCCCACTAAGAACTTTGCAGAGCCACAACTCTGGCACATGTACTTTTCCCTTAAGAGGATCATGCTGCTTGAATATTTGCCACTCCCGTGCTTTGGCCACCATGGGATTAATTCTTGAACTGGAAATGGGATGACTGTGGTAAAGGAAGTTTGCAAGCCAAGCAATAAACACAAAAGCTATCAATGATTTAAGGGTTTAAAGTCCCATCCAACCTGGCCTTGAGCACTTGTCAGGGATGGGACTGCCCCGGCTTCTCTGGGCAACCTGTGCCAGTGCCTCACCACACTCACCATCAAGAATTTCTTCCTAATACCTAATCTAAACCCCTCTTTCAGTTTAAAGCCATTAACATCAGTAATTTTCATGACATCATACACTATGCGCACAAGACTTCTCAGGACAGGAGCAAGCAGGTGTCAATTACAACTCATGCCTACATTGCTAGTAAAGTCTTCCCTGAAAAATGAATAATGTAGCCTTTCTTGGAAGGTTTTGCTGGGAAAAACATAGTTTACCCTACATTCAAGATTCATGGACTATATGAATACAGGCTTATGGGAGAAAGCTGTGAACCTTTACCAGACCTGCTAAGCCTTTTGCAACCAATACCTTCCATACCACCACCATCTTCTATCCTGTATAGCTGTCAGTTGGTACCTACGCTCCAACACCTGAGGACAGGATGGCATAGCTGGAGCCACAAGTGACACTTGGGTAGATTCTGCCCTCTGACCATGGTGTGACCATTGAAAAATGCTGTGCATGTGTACATCACTGTCATGGGATTAAGCTAAATGTTCTAACTAAATTTGGAGATAAGTATTCTAAAGAAGGAAGGAAGGAAAGGAAAATAGCAGACCTACAGGTTCTGAGATCCTGTAAATCCTAAGCCAGAAATGACAGAAAAGATGATACTATGTAATTGCCATGGCGTAGGTTTGCACTCAGACATGAAGATCACAGTTCTTCCTTGCTTCTAAAAGCCGCCATCCTGCCCATCTGTTTTCTAAACCTTTTACTTCGACAGCACTGGATTTGGCCTCTTCCATTTAACTCTTGTCATGAAGAATCCCATTTCACAGGAAGCAAATCCAAAACATCACTGCACCAGGAGTACGGGAATGATGCCTCATAAGAGGATTTTGTTCACCATTACCTTTAAAGGCAGGGACTAGAATTAAAAAATGAGGACATATATTACTTTCACTGTGAGAAAGAAGACACTTTATGTCCCCCACAAGGTTTGAAATAGCTTAAATGCAAATTCTGGCAATATAAGTGCTATTAAACATAAGTGAAGAAAACATTTTAAAAACTATCCAGCCCTTTAAAAAGTAAACATTTTGTTTGCTTAAGGGACTACTGTGCTACTTGAGAAGATACTTCTTATGTATCACATAAGATACAAGATCCCCACTATTTATACAGCTAACTGTCAGTCACAGGTCTGTTTTGAAAACAGTGAAGGGCTCCTTCTCCCTATGGGAAATCATAACTGACTGCTTTTTTCAAGATACATACCTCCTATCTGTAACTCTGCTGTCTGAAAGTGCCTGAGTGCTTCATCCAACCTGACTGCTCTTGCTCTAATGACTAGCACAGAGATGGGAGAGTATACCTACCTTGTACCCAAAATGTGCGTGCACAGAGGGACCACTTCACAAACTACTTCAGCATAAGAGATTATGAACTCTGTTTCTAGAGTTCTTATTCTCTTTATTTGTACAAACATAAACTCATATCACCAGCAGCACTGCAAACCACTCTTACCTAATGCCACAGATTCCCAGTAATTCTTTTTGTTCCATATACTTGGACTTTAAGCACAATATTACTAAGCACATAACATGACCAGTGAGTCTATTTTTATTAACAATATTACTCACTCTGCTCACAAAGCACCCTTACATCCTCTTAGTAACCTTCTTACATCCTTAATCCAGTTACAGACACCATTTCTTATCCCCAACTTCATCCCAGTAAATACATAGATAGATGGATAGATAGATCAAAAAATCAACAGGTAGGCAGGTAGACAAGAAAAAGTTTTTATTATGAAAGTTTTTCCTCAACTCTCACAATCCAAATGCATTTTTTTTCTTATCTTTTGTTAGGAGCAGTTTTAGTATGAATTTCAGTATGAATTTTCCTGAACAAACGCTATTTTGGGCTTCATGTAACTTTATGATTTAAGATATAAAATTTGAAATATTTTCACATAATCCTGATATGGACCTCATTTAACATCTGTGGAAGCTGACGGAAAAATCATCTGACCCAAGATTTTATTCTATTTAGAGGATGTATCTAGACTATGAAAATACAAAGGTGAAAGTAAAGTATATGGATTCTGTCTTGGATAAAGGGTGAACAAGAAGCACATAGACAGGATAATGCTCCTGAGAGGAGACTGCCACTCTTCTGTCTAACATACAGATGCTGAAATAAATTCAGCAGAAGTACTCTTCCCCCTGTATTCAGCAAATGATATGCCAAAGGCAGACCGAATCTAGCCAGGTCTCTAGCCAGCTAGAAAAAAACAGGGCTACAATGAAAAATAAGTTTGAAGAACTGGGAAGAGAATAAACTAATTCTTAAATACACAAGCATTTTTAAACAAGCAGTTCTGCCTTCCAACCTGGTGTCTCCTACCTCAGCAAAAATATGTTTATCTACCATAGTAGCCACCGGTTGCATCTAAAGCTGTCCTCAAGTAGCTGCATTATGAGCTTATAGCAATTGTGGTTTGCTCCTTTCATAAGTCACCATCAGATCACGAGTTCACACTGAAGAATACTCAGTTTCCCTTGAGCCCAAAATCTCAAGCTCATAATCAAAACTGCTGGGCTTCAGCGGGTTCAAGTTCTGGTATTTGAAATGTAAGATAGCTTCCACCTAGAAGGTGCATTAGATGCAGTTTGGATTTTCACATACAAAGCCTGAGGCTGTGTCAAGAAAGTTAGATCTATCCCAGTATTTCTTGTCCCAAACCTGAGAAAACAGCCTGCGCTACACCTTTTTCCTTTTCCCAGGGCCAGTCCTACTACTTTACTTAGCAGCCCTCTTACTTCTTTCTGGGGGTTTGGATCACCCTTCATCAACATCCAAAGCAGACATCCCAGACCTTGGGCAGCAGCTTGCAATAAATTACACCAATTTATAAAGCAGTAAAAAAGAAACAGGGGAACAGGTTGTTTCTCATGGTTTAGTATAGGGAGAACAAGTTACCAAAAATAAACCCTTATATAAGCATAACAAACCCATGCTATATTTTGCTACAGAATTTTTCACAACCAGACAGACCACATGTAACCACTACAACTACCATGAGAAAAGTACTACTGCCTTTCTGAGCCACATAAAGGCACCAACTCCACTTGTGTTCCGCTGTTTAACACAGCATTTAATATCCTAGAAGTGTATTGCAATCATAAAACATAAAACTCAAAGCAAATCAGTATCAAACAGGTTCTTCATCACAAGCAACTCGCTTGTCATAACTAAATACTGTATTTTAGGATCTCCTGCTCTTTTCTGCAGACTGTGAAAAATTTCCATGAATATTAATGGCAACTGGTGACAAGTAAGAGAAAAAATTTGAGACGCCTGCCTACAACTTAACAGAAAATGTGTAAGCTATCTTTAATGTAGTGACACAGGTCTTGTTTTTTTCCAAATATTCCAACTAGAACTTTTTGCAATGGTAATACATTATATTTGGCCAATTAATTTTTAAGAATCAGTCCTGTGCCAACCTCCACAAAAGCATAAATAAAGGTACATCATGAGCTATATTACTCTCTATTAAAGTTACTTTTATTGAGCTCTACAAACAAGCAGTACCAGGACGACTGCATTTCTTACCACATGCCTGATTTCTGTGTATAGCAAGGTAAACCCCATCTAATCAGTACATTTGCAGTTAAGTCTTTCCTCTTGAGGAAAAAATCATAGGAAAGTGTACAGTTACTTATGTCTGAAAATGTGTTCCTTCATCTAAAAAACAGAAACTGTATGTATATCTAGTGTCAGTGTTTTCCCCAATGAGGTACTGCAGCATTAACTAAACTGCTAAAATATGGGAGCTCTTTAGAAAGCATTTTTCTCTCCTTTCCATCACAAAAGTCATTCCTGACAACTATCATTCCAGAGACATTCTTGCTTATGGTATTCTGCATGCTGTAGATAACCTGATTTGCTACTAATTTTAAATAAAGCTTGTAATTCAACAAAGAAACACCCTTCTGGAGCTTAGCTGGTTAAGACAAATGCTAAATCAGTGCTTGCTGATTGCTGAAACCAAATGATGGGTGGCTTCTATATTTAGGATCCTCTTTTACACCTGTCAAGAGACAGAGAGAGACAGCCAGTAAAAAAGAAGTGTGTGCACTAGAGCAAGCGATCCAGAGACCCATCTCTTGTAGCAAGGACCTAAAAATAAAAGTCACAAAGAGCAATAAAGAAAACAGAGTAAAATCTTATTATTTATATTATCCCGCTGCTTTGTGACATGCTGTCAGCGAGCACTTCAAACATGGTATGGACCTCATTAGTTATCAGCGACTCTGGCTTCCCTGCAGGAAGCCTCAGCAATATTCAAAGCTGGATGTGGTCCAACTGTGTCAAACCTGTGCTCCTCAGGTAGATCCCTTTCCCTACCGCTCCTCAGCTGAAAGCACAAGGCCTTTGAGGCAGCATTTTCATTTTAAAGTGAAGTCCAGTGAACATTCATCCTTGTGCTCAACAATGTCACTAGAAGTGGGCTTTCTGGCTTTGACTGGCACCTGCCTAAATGCAGGCTGCTCTCCGTTTGCTAATCTGACAGCACTTCTTTCTGTGCTGGTGATTGGTGTACATATGTGAACATAACAACAGGAAAAATATGTAAGTTTCTTTAAATAATGCTGTGCAAGCAATTAATAAAACAATCCTATTGTAAAGGCTTCAGATTCCCTTCTTTGTTTTATATAGAATAATAACACTGTGTTTCAAATGGAAGGGCACCCAGCCGTAACAGAAGCTTGCTTCCAGCACATGGATGCTGTCTTCCTCCACCTGAGGTGCACCACTCCTTTCAAATTCTGATCTCCCAGTAAGCAGGAATGTTGGGGTTTATACAGATAAGGAATAAAGAAACAGCTCTGCTGGGGAAGTAGGGAACATCATGCTATTTAAATTTACACACATACCCCTTTCGAAATGCCACATGGCAATTCCTAAACAAAGAAGATAAATTTCAGTCCGCCTTCCCTGACTCATACCATAACAATCCAAGTAACCTTTAAACAATATCTGATTCACCACCAGATTCCCTGCATTCTTTTTCAGAAAAGGAAACCAAATGGCCTTTAAGTATTCCCCAATGTTCCCCAAAAGATACCTATTACTGGCCAAGCTTAATTTAAGTTTCAGTAACTATTACTTTCTCAGAAAGCAAACAAAAAAAGTGCATTTTTTCCCCATCAGTAGCAGATGAAATGCATATTTGTTAAAAATTAATGATGTGTATGTTTGGGTGAGAGAAAATGCTCAGATGAAAGAAAATGTCCTGATGAAAGATGTTAAATACCCATAAATATTGGACGCTTCAGTTTGGACACACAGCACAGACAGCAACTGCACAGAGACCTCTGAATCTTCTTAAAAGTAACCCTAACTATTTGCCTACCACTACCAGTTTTAACCACTAGTCAGTAGTTACTCTTAGCTCATCTGTTGAGTGTATATAACTAAAGCTTATGTAGATATTAACTTTAATTATACAGAGGCAAGAGGCAAATGAATATAAAAACATGAAAGATAATGAATTTACATTCAGCTCAATAAAGAACTAAAGGCACACAGAGGAAATCTGTGTATGATCAACACATGCATACAGTAGTTCTACTTACCTTCACGTCACAGAAATAACTTTTGCCCTCTACAGAATACTGTAGAGAGCAAAATTATGGCTTTACTGATGTCAGCATAAATTTTGCAATCTAAATCTATGCATTTCCTCCATAGATTAAATGACAAAGGATTAAATGATTCAGTATTTGATGGAAATTAGATCCAGAGCAAGACAAAATTATTTCCACAGTTCAAACTGGCTAGCTAAGGCAAAGATCAACATGTGATATACCTAAGGTCACACAGTTACTAGCAGTTCATTAATTTATATTTGAAGTATAGTTTACATTTTTGAAGAACTTAGTGCTGTTTTCTTTGGATGTTGTGTAGATTAATATTCAATCATTTGTAATTCTGCAGTTACAGAATATCCTACTGGTTATTACCATACCTCATACTAATGGGGAAGTACAATGCTGCTGTATAGCATCAATAATAATGCTAGCTCATAGAAATAAGGCAAAACATGTATCAACAGTTCAAACATATCACAGGCTACTCTCATCAAAACCAATGCAACTCCAATGTACTCATACAAAGATGACAGCCTGAACATCTGTCAAAAATTCACTGAAGCTCAGATACAGAAATTTAAGTCTCTTCAACTGACCATAGTCTGAAGACAGAATGGGACCATACTACTAGATGTAATACATTACTGCAGCAGTTCCTATAACAAACTATCTGTGCCCAGTCCTACAAATATTTTGTTTTCTACTTGTAGCAAACTGGACTGTCCAGAAATATTCACAGGCAAAAGCATCTGGAGGATAAGAATGTTAAAAGAGATCTATGAGGTTTCATGCAGTCATAAAGGGTGGCAATATCTATTTACAAAAGACTAAGAACCTTTAAATAAGTATTGAGCAAATTATTTTTCTGTCCTATCTATCACTAACGGTGTCACCTATGGCAGAGGTTATGCCATTCTCTTGAGTACTGAACCATAAAACCATTTGTTGTCTGCCTGCATTGCAGGTGTGTCTGTCCTACATTGATAAAAGCAATGAACATACAGCAGAAGAAAAATACAGAAAGCGATCTTGCTGTCTTGCATCATGTTAGAGGTGCACATATATTAGTATACATGATATTACCCCTGTCGTTATTTGCTCCCCTATAGCTATTATCAGAGAAATCCCCTGGGAGACATACACTATATTGCTTCATTATTACTAGAGATGCTGTTTCCATGCCAAACTTCCTGTGTAAAGATCTCTGCCTCATAAGCTTCTGTCATACAGAATCCATAATAATACTTGTTTCTTGACTGGAGCTCCTAAGTAGTGTGCCAGTAAGAACAGAAACACACATATAAAATGCATGTACTGCTGATGTTTGAGGTGTGTATAGAGAAACACTCAGTGACCTGGTCTGAGATATGGCATCATCTACATGTTAAATTTAATCCTATAGAATAAATTCAGCCATATTAGAAATTATATTCAGGAATACATCAGAGATAACAAATGATGTGATTGATTCCTTTCTGTACATGATTTCGTAAGACTTTAAAATTCTTCTACCACCACACAAAAATTGGGGATTGCTTCCATGCAGTTTTAGCATTATTTTGTCCCATAGCATGATACATACAAAGGCCAAGCTTAATGTCATTAAAAGATGTGACCTAAGACAAAAGTGGACATAACTCATCACCACAGTACTTCTTTGGAATGGGCTGGCAAAGATGTCATATACAGAAGCCTTTAAAAGTACCCACAAAATTTCTGCTGAAAGAAGTCTTCAAAAATCAAGCAAGAAATAGAGAATCCTATAATCACAGTGTAGTTGGAGTTGGAAGGAAGCTTTAAAGGTCATCTTGTCCGACCCTTCTGCATTGAGCAGGGACATCGTCAATTAGATCAGGCTGCTCAGAGCCCAGTACAACATTACCTTGAATGTTTCCAGGGAACATGCTGTATCAGAGTCATTTAGAGATAATTCCTTCAGATGAACTAGCTAATGCAGTACTTGATCCCAAAATCTGAAAGTCAAAGTTGACAGTAGAAGTATTATACTGAGAATTATTGTGACACCATTCCATACTTCTACCTTCTGCTTTAATTTAAAAACTGACAGGTTTTATGTTTTGAGTTTTGGTTTTGGGGCAGTTTTTTTTCCTTTTTTTAATAATATAACAGTTGGAAAGAAAATAAGCAATGGGAAAAGTACTATCGAACTCCCAAATAATACAGGAGACAGCTTTTGCTCCTTGAGATTTCTCTTCAGCACAAATTTAGGAGTTTAACAGTTCATAAGCAGCACAAAATGCTTTTGAGAATGAATCCACAAGCTGCTTGGTTGTACTATCAAGGCATTGTGAATATTTAATCTGAGTTTTCATTACCTTAATTTGTAGGTTAAAGTCTGTGAAGCAGCTGATAGCCTAAATAGGCATTAATCTTTACCATAATTCTAATTGTAGTTTGTATTCATACTTTTAGGCTGCTCGGATATGAGAATAAAAGCAAGAACAACAGATAGAAAAAAAAAAAATCCAATAGCAGATAGCAAAAATCAGCACTTATACCATGTATTACATTTTAAAAGCATTGCCCAAGCAATTCGCTATGGCCTTTAGAAGAATTCACAGATCAAAGAGAAAACTGGAAGAGCAGACAAAACCAGACCTTCAAATTCCTGTTTTATTTTTGTAAATAAATAGCTTGAAATCTTTAATCCAACCCTAACTTAAAACTGAAACCATGTGAATTCAAGCCATGTCTAATTTTGAGATGCACAGAATGAGCTTTTCTTCCAAAAACTAAGCATAGCAGTGATAAGGTATTACATTTGTATGGAGGCAAGCAAATAGTGAATTACTTCAGTTTAGAGAAAAATCAGGTGGGCATTAAACTACTGCTTTTAAAGCTTCTGAGATTCTTTTTTACTATATCATTTCAGAATCATTTCAGACTCTCAGGGAACTACGCAAATAATGCAAAATAGCAATACTTCACTGTAAATAGCCCTTATTCTTGCATTGATTTTATTTAGATAGACACTGAGTGTGAAAAAGATTGTGTAATTGCTTCATTCTGAAAATGGACTGCATTAGCAGCCAAGAAAACCTTCATTAGCTCATTATCCAATTTTCTCAGGTGAAAGAAATGTTGCATGGAGGGTGTGTGTCCCTGTTAAATCACATAGTAACAAACCACAAACTGGAATCAATCTAAATTACTGTTTAATTAGAACAAGAATTACGCAAAGCTGTGCATCTCACACAGTCTATGTTTGCCTATCATGTATTTATCTAAGGACTTTGAATACACTTACATTACTGGAAGTTAAAAAAAAAATAAAAAGAAAAAATAAAAAAAAGGTTTATTTAATTACTTTGTATATTTTTATGGATGTTTCATAGTAAGTAATGAAGAACTACTTTATTTTAAGCAGTCTTTGAATGAGTCATCTTGCAGGTGATCCCCAGTTTGCAGGTTATCTATTACGCTATTAAAAAGCCTTGAATAAGCTCTATCCAAATACATGTCATTAAGTGTCACTATATGACATTTGGATCTGATATACCAGTAATGTAAAATTTCCAGTATTGGTGAAATCTTTTCAATTAGGATATGACTGCTCCCAAAATCACAAGATTAAATAAAGTGCTGGACACACAAGAAGCATGAGTTCCTAGTTGTATAGCTAACTAGAATGGTCAGTGTTTCTGTGGTATACCACTGATACTTCCTGTTTGTTAATTTTAATGAAAAATCCCAGCTAGGAACTCCTGCACAGTGAAGGGCTGCACCATTTACTAAAATCATACAGCAAAGGATCAGACAGCAATTTCTCTTTCCGCAGTGAAACAATGTCTAAGCAATAGAAAATATCCAAATATATTTCAAAAACATTTATTTTCATAAGGTATCTTTGCCATAGCTTTTAGGTTCAAAGAGTACCTTTTAGCTAATACCTTACTTAGGATTCTCAGAGGCAGATGCTTCTGCAATCTCCCCATGTAGTGGAAGTTATTACTAAGTCTTCATTGCCAGAGACAAGGTATGTCCTTTGCAGCTTTACCAACAGGTCATTTACAATATCCACCAGCCATGCTAGTCTTACATTTTGAATAATTAGCTACAGAAAACCCTTGTTATTAAGTTAAAATCATAAAAGCTGTAAAGCCAAGTAATCAAAATGAGAATTCATCTACATTTTAATATATAAGCACAAGTAAGCATAATTCTGGCCTTGTGTATCTATATCGTATCTTCAATGAAACATGTTTCCAGCACAAAAAAATAATGGTTGATTTTTGTAACTGAAGACAGGATCACAATGAAGATGTATAAGGAAAACAATTTAAGGGCATAATGCAATTTAAATATGTTGCATTTTCAAGTTTTCAATTGTTTAGCTTTACAACTGGATTACTTACTTTTAACTTCGAGTTGTTTTAAAGACTGATCAGCACTTCATTCTATAAAGAGATTATTCCCATGGAGAGTAATGAGACAATTGTAAGATACTATTGACTAAAAAGAAATAGGGCCACAGGTAAATAGACATGTGGAAGAAAATATTTTATCACAAATCCTAGAATAGTTAGGGTCTGAAAGGACCTTACAATCATCTAGTTCCAACCCCCTGCCCTGGTGCTCCAGTCCCCTGATCATCCTCGTGGCACTCCTCTGCACTTGTTCCAACAGTTCCATGTCCTTTTTATGTTGAGGACACCAGAACTGCACACAATACTTCAAGTGAGCTCTCACGAGAGCAGAGTAAAGGGGCAGGATCACCTCGTTTGATCTGCTGGTCACACTCCTTTTGATGCAGCCCAGGATACCGTTGGCTTTCTGGGCTGTGAGCGCACACTGAACTGGTTCATATTCATTTTCTCATCGAGCAACACCCCCAAGTCCTTCTCTGCAGGGCTGCTCTGAATCTCTTCTCTGCCCAATCTGTAGCTGTGCCTGGGATTGTTCTGACCCAGGTGTAGGACCTTGTAATTGGCATCGTTAAACTTCATAAGGTCGGCATCAGCTCACCTCACAAGCGTGTCCAGGTCCCTCTGGATGGCATTCCTTCTCTCCAGCGTATCAACCAAACCACACAGCTTGGTGTCACTGGCAAACTTGCTGAGGGCACACTCAATCCCACTGTCCATGTCACTGATAAAGATGTTGAATAAGACCAGTCCCAACACCGATCCCTGAGGGACACCACTCATTACTGGTCTCCAGCTGGACATCGAGCCATTGACTACACCTCTTTGTGTGTGGCCATCCAGCCAGTTCTTTGTCCACCAAGTGGTCCATCTATCAAATTGATGTCTCTCCAATTTACAGACAAGGATGTCGTGTGGGACAGTGTCAAATGCTTTGCACGAGGCCAGGTAGATGCCATCAACTGCTCTACCCCTGGTCCATCAGTTCCGTAGCCCCAACATAGAAGGCCACCAAATTGGTCAGGCAGGATTTCCCCCTAGTGAAGCCATGCTGGCTGTCGTCAAGCACCTTGCTGTTTTTCATGTGCCTTAGCATGCCTTCCCAGAGAATCTGCTCCAAGATTTTGGCAGGCACAGAGGGGAGACTGACTGGTCTGTAATTCCCTGGGTCATCCATTTTCCCCTTCTTGAAAATGGAGGTTATATTTCCCTTTTTTGAGTCATGGGGAACTTCACCTGACTGCCATGATTTTTCAAATATGATGGACAATAATTTTTAACCTGAGCTTGAAAAACTGAAAGCCTCACTATTGAATATATAAAGTGTTTGTACAAGCAAGATTATCTACAAGAATAACTCAATATTTTTGTTCAAAACTACCTAGCAGGCCATAGAAGTGTTTTATCCTATAAGTAAATGGATTTATGAAAGGAAAAATCACTATCAGCAAAATATCTGCAAGCAAATTATTGTTCTATGCATCTATGCATACAGTATTCTTTACGGCCATTTGTTAATCTTACCTCTCACCATTCACACAAGTGATGGGTGCTTTCATCCTAATTTTGTAGACTGGAAAAGTGTACCTATAATAGGAACATTTACATCACAGATGACTAAAGATACTGTACGAGTACTTCTAACAGCAAAGCAGCTATTATATCAAAATGTCACCTCATGTCCACATTAACGAACCAACATCATCTTTAGAGTAAACCCAGCTTCACTGGAAAAAAAAAAAAAAGGAATAAAGTTTGTCTGCAAATTTCTTGCTGGTTTTAAATTTAATTACCTGAAAAATCAAGATTTCATACCAGATGAATGAATTATTCAGTTGTGCATAGTGAGTGGTTGAAATAAATGACTTTAGCATTCCTACCATTCCAAATTGCAGCGAACTCTAGAACTAATTATTTAAGAAAAAAAAGAAATACAAAAGAAAACACAAAAAAGTAAATCTGAAAAGCCACTTTCAGTTATGCTGTGCATTATTAGGGGCTGCAGTATTTTGAAAATGAAACTGTTTCTTCCCTACAATTCCATACCTATAGAAAATTGTGTTTGCTCCTAACCTGGAAGCACTGAAAAGTGCCTTCCTGCGCATTAAGTAGTTCTTTTTCACATGGGTACTTGCTCAGTGGGGCACAGACAATGAAGTGGCATTAGAGCTTATCATTTAAAGGGAAGACATCTGATACCACGCATGGTTTCTTTGTGATATCTTACTATTCCCCTTTGTACAGCCTAATACAATCATGTCTTCCATTTTACTTTATATAATTTTTACAATCAGGCCTTGGCAGTGATGACTCATTCCATTGTGATGGAACCTGCTTGTGTTTAATCAGAAATTATTTTATGTGGATTCATCCTTGCACTCAAGATTTAAATGATACAGGAACGATACTAATTTTGCTGAAATGACACTGGTGCAAAGAAGGATGAAACTGGGCACCTAATCATTTCGAAAGACATTTAGTGTATATCCTGAGACATACTCTTAGTCATGCAACAAACCAATTAATCCTTTGTGTATTTCTAATCAGTCAAAAGTGACTATAAGAACCAGGTTCTGCTTACAGTTACAACATAGCTATACCCCATCTGTGCAGTATAGTGAAATCTCCTTATGACATGGTCCTGTACATATTAGTGATCCTCTTACAGGTTATATATCTATCCACATAATCTAAAATACATTCACAACAGATAAAAATCTAATCCAAGAAGGTGCTACGGCAAGAAAAGTACCTTGCTAAATAACACAAAAAAACCTGTAAGGCCTACGTTTCATCGTTACTGTTTGTGGCAAGTCAAAATAATTGCAGGGGAAACTGTGTTACTCCTGCTTGAAATCTCAGTGATTCTCAGGTCATCAGTGATTGCTGCTGATCATCTTAAGCATGCTGCTAGTCCAAAACTGGAAATAAGTAGATGCCACACCACCTAAATAGCATTATGTACTTTTATGACCATTTTTCTTATAGAAACAGGACACCTTACAATAGACAACACATTCATTGAAGCAAGATGACAACTGGGGTGTCAATGGGAACAGAAGGAACAAAATCAGCTGTAGCCAGGGCTGCGAAAGAAGTGGATAGATCAGGTTAATGAAAACCACTCAAGTGACATGAGCCCTTGGCTAGTATTGTCTCCATTTTAATTAAAAAGTACAAATATTCACTGTGCAAATTTCAGATAAATTGGGCATCTACAGCTCCAACTGATTTCAGCCGTTGAGAACAGCCATTTGCAATGTGGTGAAGGCGTGCAACTAGCGCGCAGCATTGGCATGAGTCAGATACGCTGGCTTCTGTTCATAGTACTGTCTGCAGATTTTTGCTGACTCCTGTTAGTTTCTAAAAATGTTGTCAAGCTTATGTTTTTCAATCTGTGTACATCCAAGAAGTACAGCTCGTGGGGATTAACTTCTAGATCCTCAGATCTCAAGTTACCAAAAGAAGCAGATATGATGGTGCTTTTTCTACAGAGATGCTATTGAAAAAACCCAAATCTTTGAGAACCAGGTAAATCAGAGACATTACCTATCCAGGAAAGGCTTGGTCATGCAAGTTTCTGAAGTAAAATGGGAATAAAGCAAAGACACATCTTAATAAATAAGGATTAATAGCTTAACAACACTTGTCAACTACAGACGGCTTTAGAGGCATTAGCTAACAAATTAATCTTGACAATAAACCCTTGCCTGACTAAATGGTAAAATACTGCAGTTTCCTACTTTACTGACAGAAAACAGTGTGGAAACTAAGGTTTAAAACTTAAGAAATAATGCAAGGCAGATAAAGGGAGGCAGATAATAACAGAAAGACATATAACGATAAAGAACTCAGCCAAGACACACACAATTCAAGAGGGACATCATACAAAACAAAATCAGAATATTTCTGATTAAAAAAAAGTAAATTTTATTTCTATTCTTTTGCTTTTCTTTTTTCTTTCGTTCTTCCTTTCAAGTGCCACTGAATTAACTTATGAGAAAAGTCTCACGTCAAGAAATACTTGCTGCATTAGGAAATGCACACAGAGCTAACCATCCTAAGGAAGGGCAACTTTACACAGAAGATGATGCTGCAAGAAAGCTCATTGCTCACTCCACTCAATTTCCATCTTCTCTCACCTGTATGTGTGTCTCTCCACTTTAACCTGTCTTTGAAATAAAATTTAATGACCTTATTGCATCCATATATAAAAAAGAATAAAATTGCATATGAAGCTAACAGAAAATATGGACAGCCAATAATCTCTGCAGGAATTATTCTAAATACTTACTGAAGAATAGTATACTATGTACTATCTTTTATTCTAATTCAACCTACTAAAAGAAATCAGCCATATACTACAAAAAGGCAACATGCATTAATGTCTGTGTGAGAAGCCACCATACTTTTGGATTAAACTGACAAAACAGTATATCAACATATCTTATAGGGTAGAGAACTCCCTAAGTAAAGTATATTGCCTCCAAGTGTAGGGCTGTATTTAGGATCCACAAGATCTCTACCAGATATTCAAATTCACACTGGGGGACCATGAGGGTTCTTTCAGCAATATGCAAAATAAACCATTTTCCCCACTAGTCCACATCAGAACATCATATCAAAACTTCCCTCTTAATTGACTGGTAAACTTATCTCTCAGCATGTTGATTAGTCTAATGGGATATTGGATCTATATATGCAGGAGTAAGATATTCACCCGTAAGAACAGGGGAAGGAATAGTAAAAACCCCTAACTTCATGATTCATACATCTAGTCATCTCTTTTTCATTATTCTCCTCCTTCCTGCAGTACCGACAAATACAATTCTTCTAGCACAAACTCAAAAGTTTCACCATGACTCAGTTTCCTCCCATCAAGAATGAACACAAGCCGGGTGTGGCAAATTTCTACTCTATGCAGAAGCAAAGGAAACTTCCCTTTCACTGGTTTGTTTAAGACTACCTTAATGCAGAAAATAAAAAAAAAAAAAATGCAGCATAATATTTAAAGGGATGATTGAGAACAACAGCACACCTTAATGTAGACCTTAGTCCTGCCACCCTTACCCAGAGAACTTTAATAGCTCTATTTTTGAAACTATTTAAAAGACTTAGTCTGTGCTTAGCAAAATACAATAAAAATCCCAGTAAAGATATGGGAAAGAGAGATTATCTTGCTGGGAAACATTTTAAGGTTTTGGACCAGCCTAGTGAGGAGCTGCAGAAAGGAAATAGGAGCACTTGAGTTAGAAAATTGTTTGGATGAACTGAGTCTAATTTTTCTCCTTTAAATAAAAGTAATGCAATTTGTCATCCAATTGCTACAAAAACTAGATTGTGGACTCAGGAACTCCTTTGTGTTCTTATTTACTTTGCAAATCAGATCAGAAGTGAATCAAAACTTATTGTAATGGCTAAATTTCAGAGTCTTTGCTCGTAGACTTCAACTGCAGCTTTATAAGCATGAGGGTTGAAAAAAGAACCACTGCTCCAATATATACGACTATGTTAAAGATGATCGCTGTGCCAAAAATTATTCTTAGTCCATATGATCCACAGGACATGTTCTTTAAAGAAATTCCTTTCTCTCTCCATCCCTGGCTCGAGATTCATGGCTCTGGAGAAACAGAGATTTCAAAAATGAAAAATGCTTAAGTCACTACATAGAAGATCTGCTACAAAGTCAGACTATAGTTCTTGTCCTGACTGACTCTGAAAAGAGAGGGAGTGAAAATGTAATTTAAAAAGAGGGTGAAAATCCAATAAAACATTATTTTATAATAGTCAACAATATTATGACTTCACATTCCCATTCCATGGGTATTTCAGGCCTGCTTCAGATTAAAAAAAGTCTGATTTTGAATTACTGTAATTAACTGAAAAAGCTTGCTGATTTGTTGAGGCAAAATAATGTCAATCTTTTTCAGAAACTGTTAGAATCTTAGTAAATAAATAGCAAAGATTATACAAGGAACAGAAATTCGGCTCTTTGTCACTGATTTGCTGTTGGTGCACAGAGAAAGGTGCTGTAAGGAGGGACAGAAGCAAAAACCCGTGGTCCTTTCCCTAACATCTGTAGTGCAGCGTTGCCAAATGGGGAGCCATATTCTCATCACAGTGTGCTTGTGAAAGAGGGAGTTTATTTTACATTTCACCCTGAAAACGTATTAAGTCTAGGAGGAAGGAAGGTGTGAAACACGGAGTTTGCTTAGAAGCAGAGTAGGTCAAAAAAGAATTTGGAAAGTACTAGAGGAGGAAAAGACAAATCCCTCTTGAGCTGAGTAGCTTCAGACATATGCCATTATTTTTTAGCTATTAAAAAGTGCTGAGGCATATTTTTAAAATCTTTACCCTTTCCTGAATATTTTTTTTCAGATAACATGAACAGGACTTTTTAATTTCAGGGTAGAAGCAGCATACTCTGGCCCTAAATTGCAAATATCCAACCCATTACTGAACTATAAATGCAGTTGAAAGTGATTTGCACCCTAAGCATGAGCCACTCCTGCATTGCTACTGTGTGCATTACACAATACCTACTGCTTGACATAAAAATCACATTCTGCAAACAATACTGATTCCAGTTCTCTTTTACTATTGGGAATCAGGAGGGAAAGAAGAATCACAACACTTTGTAGTAGCAATAACAAATTTGCTGTAGTAAGGATTGATTGGCACAAATAATACAGAATCCAGCTCTTGGTCTGACGCTACAGAACAAAGCACTGCCCGATATATTTCTGAGAAAAGTTAAGGGGGATCAGGTTACTTAATAGATGCAACAAGAGAAATAAACCAGAGCTGCAATTTCGAATTCAAATTGTGTAACTATTCATTGATACCTGTCTTGCAGCAGGTGCAGATGGTATGAAAAAGCTGATGCAAGAATGAGCTAAGAGTGATCTAAGACACAACACACAGGTGCCACCCAGAAGAGGGTGCAGAAATGCAGTTATTATTTTGTACTTCTTAAGTTCTGCATACTTTCAAGGTACTAAATATGTTTTACCAGGACACCAAGGACACTAAGTTGCCATTCTTTCTATCAAGAAGTTTGATTCAGCATTTGTAGAAGATATCATAAAGTACGGCATCTGGTTTTCCCAAATCACAGCTATGGTCCAAAAGTTTGATTCCAGTGTTGTGTTCTGGCAAATCTTTTCTTCTATTAGAGAAGATATTTTAACAAGGCACAAGAAAACAATGTTTTCTGCTGTCCATAGTGTTCGCTGTTGTCACTAAAGTCTTGGTAAGTGCTATAAACAAACATGCATCCCAAGCATACAGGGATCAAAAGCTCATACACTGCATGCGCTGCAAAGGACTACAAAACAGTATAAGGCCCAATTCTGTTTCTAATATGGTCAACAATAGTGAGAATGAATAATTTCTCTCTTAAACTACTAAAACAATCCTAAACTGTAACCTCTGTCTTGCAGGGTTTTAAGTCAAACATGTTGGTCCAGAAGATTACACTACCTTGGGAAAAGGATTCGCAGAAGAAAGAATAAAGGCATAAGCATGTCAGATCGCAATTATCAGCAGGTGACTGTAGTCTGATTTGTTTCTTTGTTACTAAAGATTAAAGTAATAATAATTTGACCATGCTTCCATCAATTTAAAATGCTTTGCTAGATAAATATTTTTAAGATCTGTACAACAGGCCTTCTATTTAACAATGAATACATTTCAGACTAATGTGTTGCCAAGCTCCAGCTCTCTTTCTAGCAGCTGAATTCTTGGATAAAATCATTTTGCAGGGTATGAGCAATGCAGTTCTGAAAATAGCATCACTGCAAAATGAAAGATGGCAAGAACCTCTACAATGCTTATTTATTTCAGTGAAATTTCATCTCTTATGATCAGCATCTACTTTGACATTCTAAGCTGAATTTTCACACTTAATAAAATGTAAATCTATAGATTTTGTTCTTTTTGAGGCCCCAGCACAAATTTCTAAGAAAGAAATAAGAAAAAAAGTCACATTCACAATTTACATAATAAAATATGTGAAACAGAAAAATGCTTTGTGGAACCACAAATTTGCAATTATCACTACCACACGTACAGAGACACAAAAAGAAGCCAACACCAACCAACAAGCTGTTTCACATTTATCTTCAAGTATGTTTCTACTAGAAAAATGGATTGGAGAGATGCTTTTTAAAATACCGGTGGGTTTACTCATCTTGCACAAAGCTCAGCATCCAGACATGTGCTGCTGAGAAAACACGTAAGAGGTGATACTGCACTTCCCTGAGTCTAGGTAGATTACATCTTTGGCTTTCTTTCCAATTCACTGATATGAAGATGGTAGATTTCTGATCATTTTTTTTCCTAGTAAGGACGATTTTTAAATATACATTTATTTAATTTAAAATACAGTTTTCAAATTAACATCATTTTCTAATGAACATCAGCATTAAAATTGGTTCTTTCACAGACTTTGTGCTAAAAATGAGATTATATGCATATGTGTTGTGTCAAAATCCCTAAGTCTGACAATAGAAACAGATGAACAGAACACATCATAAGTATCCTTTATCTACATTTGGTCACTGATTCTATATAGAGTGATATTGTGTACCCAACCCAGCGACATTCTCAGCAAGATCTACACTTGTTCGGTCCATGTGCGGAAACCAAAAATATGAATGTCCCAGCTGTGCAAGCTCTAGTTCACATGACTCATACAGACTTCCCTGAGCTGTCCTAATGACACCAAAACAGTAAGGCTGATTCATGCAAATGAAAAATGGGAATACACAATGTCTCCTCTAAAAATTTCCTGCCTGCATACATTTATATATGTTTTCGTATGTATATTATTTTTATGTTTTGTATATTATTTTTATCTGAAGACATTTTACACCATTTATTTAAGTAACAGATCTGGCTTGAATATAACATATAGTTTAATATTTACATACAGAACAGGTGACTGAGGGGGAAAAAAGGATAAAAGAGAAAGGATAAAAGATAAAAGAGTGGGAGAGGGAAATTAGAGAAACGAAAATAAAAATAGACAGTAAGCTATATCCAGAATGATGTAATTACAGCAACAGTCCCACTGGTATTGAAAGGCTTCATCTGTAGGTTTATCCGAATTAAAATATCTGCTTTGCTTTATTGTTTGTTTTTTCTTTTTTCATCAGCACACACAGGTTTATCATCAGAAAGTAGCAGATACATCTTTATATCGTATATTGCTCGCTATCAGTAAAAATCAAAACTAGCAAGATACACTCTGTCAAAACTATACTTTAGAATTGCAACATATTTTTAAACTCGAGACTACCTGTTTTGATGCAGTATAGATAAAAGAATAGAAATAAAGTGAATTCTGTGCAACCTTTATCACAAAACACACAAACTGCATTTACTGAATAGTATTTTTTTTCCTCAAGCCTGTGTAGACGTGGATAATAAATAAACATATACAGCTACAAAGAAGGAAGCACTTAGCATACTGTGTTAGCAGTAGTGTGGTTATAGTGACAAGAGTACTATATACAACAATATTCTCATATAAGTGCAAAATATCTGCTGTGCTGCATGTATAATTGAAGTCCTTGGAGTTGCTACATTAAAAGTAAGAGCATGATATCCTGTACCAACATATAATACATCCCTAATACATGATACAATGAAAATTATATTCTTTAATGAAACCGAATATGTACCAACTGGTAGCTAAGCCTTATAGCTAAAGATCAAGACATAATTACTGCTATACTTAAATAGTTCATAAAAAAAAAAAAAAAAGCCTTCACTATTTGCGGTGAAATACTCTAACACAGGAAGCAACAAATGCAACTATGCCACCTGCTCAGATTCACAAAGAAAAATTAAGGCTCCCATTTCATCCAACGCAACCCTTCCCTTTAAATTGTCTTGGGTTGCTGGGTAAATATATCAGAGCCTTTTTGCCTTGTCAGAGAAGTAAAATTAATCAAGTGACTGGGATCCTATCAAACACGCATTGGTTAAACCTTCATCACTTTTTTTGCTAAGAATGTTTTTCATACTTGCGTACTGCTGATCAGGACTTCTGTATGCTTTAGTAAAAGCACATGTTAAACTAGATATTGGTGCAGAAGGAACAGATGACTGAAGGGAAAGAGATTGCATAATAATGAGCTGTTAATGAAATCATGAACTATATAGTCTGGATTATGCACATTGTTCAGACAACAACTGGGAAATGCTGCTTCCTCAAACCAACTTTTTAGCTAAGAGGAAAGGAGACTGAAAATAATGGAGAGAGAGCAAGTAGCTATCAACATAATATCAGCAAACCTTTGGTTCTTTAATTATTAACGTCCCTTCTTTCCTTTATTCTCTCCTCCTGTGTTTTTCCCTATTTTTAATATTCTTAAAATATTTAATCTTTCGTATTAATGGTGTTTGCATCACTTCTTGCTCTTTCCCATTTGTAATCTACAGTGGGAAAAACACCACTGTCAAGTCTTAATAAAGAAACCCAAAAATGTTTTCTCTTTCACCTGTTACATCACTACTTTTTGCAGAGCAGCTCTCCTGCATCAACCTGTTGTGCTGTCTTCTAAATGAGCTAAAGAGCCTTTGCACTTTTATTTAATTTCAAAGGGGAAACATTACTATGAAGGATGGGCAGGTGCTATAGATTGTTTCTACAGTGTTTCAATGGGATAATAATGAGAAAAAAGAAAGCCAACAGCAAGTAGATTGTGTAGAACATGGAAATGCTGCGGACTAATATCATATTCTGAATTACTTAACCATAGGTATAATTATAATTAAAGTTACATATTTCCCTGTTGACAATTTCTGTTATCATGACTGGCAGTGAAGGTAAATTCTGAAGGGAATCAGCAAACATAGAGAAGGGGACAAAAACAATTTTAAGGAAATATCACATAATGTTACGCTAAAAAGTGATCTAGATTTCTATTTGAAATTATACAATATTCTTTTTATACAGCATTCTTTTCATCTTACTAGGTTCCACATTTTTTTCTCCTTTAAAACTAGAAAAATCTATGTAGAAGATAAATTTTAATTACTTGCATATGATAACTTATCAGCTCAGTAAGAAACAGTAAATAGAGGAGCTCAAACACAAGAAAAGCGCTGACTTAAGAAGCCCTGGCTTTGCATTTTGTCACTCTTGCTTCTATGTGGCACATCTTTATAAACTGCAACACTAGAGTATTTTAAAAGATAATTTTCCCGTCAATGAAAGGCTATATTTATTCAACTTAGAAGACACTGAGTGGTTATTTCATACTAATCTTTGTATTCCTTTCTTTCATTTAACAGTGCAAGCATCCCTTTGAGTCTCTTATAACGGCACCGATACTCAGAACTGAATCCAATTATAACAACCTACCAGCAGTACTAATTGGTGAAAATGCATTGCCGGTAATTGCTGCAAACTCATCCTTCTGCACAGGGTGAACGAGGGCAATAAATTCTACCCAGCTTTAAACAATAGGGAAGGCTACCATTAGCACTGTTTTTCTTATGTAAAATGCATTAAAGTGAGACATCCACTTAAAAGTTACCTAGTGGTGGCTTTAACTAGGATTCAGGGATTAAGGTATGTGCTTCCAAACAACAAGAAAAGAATATAAAAATAATAAGGTAAAAAAGAGAACAAATCGGAAGGAAACCCTATCCACAGTGTTTTGCTGTGGATTTTTTTTTTCCCCGATCTGCAGGCGAATCTCCAGTATGATGGAAGCTTATCTCTGCCTTTCTCTTATTTGCACGCTTTCATTACGTGATCTTTGCACGGCTCTAGGCAACACTTCCATGCTGCTAAGCATGCAGTGGTTTAAAGATCTCTATCTCACGGCCACGCATAACACAAAGCTGCTCGCACTGAAAGCATCCCTCAGCTCCCGCAAAGGCGGGTTTTGAGAAGTAACGATTTGCAAGGCCAGACCTGAGGAAAGCGGTTCTTCTGCTGTGTTGCTTTAAGGATGCTGAACAGCTTCGGTGTGGCACAGGCGTGGGCACCATCCCGCACCCCCCAAAGCCCTGGGCACAAAACATACTTCGCGGCTGCCAACACCCTCCCGGGTGCGCTGGACCGCGGCCAGGCAGTGGGGAGCTGAGGCATCGGCTCCGAACTCCGATCCTTCCCCTCTGCCTGATCCATAAGCCAGAAAATCTGCCTTTTGAGCGGATTTTCATAAAATCTTGAAAGTTTCAGATTTTAAATATTTTTTCAATAGTGTCAGAACTTCAGCAGGCTGAAATAACCTTTGTGGGAGAAGGGGGCGGGCTCTGTGTAACTCGAAACTTTCCTCTCAGCACGGCCGAGCTGCCGGGGTATATTTAGCACCGGGATGTGCTCGGGATCGGGGCTCCAAGGTGAAGCCTTCATCTCACAAGTCCCGCCGCCGGCCGTGACCGGGGCACGCTCCCCTTCTCCCGGCACCCCGCACTACCGTGAGTCTTTCTCAAGCGAAAACAGCCGAAATCCTGCAGTTTTACCTCACCGCCCAGACTTACTTTATTTATTTCCCTTTGTATTGTGGCCGGGGCCGCGCTCCCCTTCGCGCAGCCCCGGCCGTGCCCCCCGCCCGCACTCCCGTCCTGCACCCCTTGAGACTTACGTGGTGGCAGAGGGGAAAGGTCCCTCCGAGGAGTGGTTCATCACCAGGGACTGGAAAAGTGTCAGGCTAAAAACCAGCAGCCAGCCAGCAGCCATCTTCCTGATCGAAGATCGATCCCCCTTCCCCAAGTCGGCGAGACGGCAATAATAATGAATTCAATTATCGTGTGTAGTGTGGTGGTGGCGGGGGGGGGGGCCTGTTGTTTTTTAAAGCCTCCTCCGCCTCCCCCCCCCCCCCCCCCCCCAGGAGGGGGCGCCCGCAGGTGTGGGGGGGGGGGCCGGCGGCCCGGCCGGGGGGGGGGGGGGGAGGGG
>WYDI02031734.1:132637-258416 GCA_009867235.2 Psittacus erithacus | reverse complement strand
CCAGAGAAGCTGTGGCTGCCCCATCCGTGGCAGTGTTCAAGGCCAGGTTGGACACAGGGGCTTGGAGCAAACTGCTCTAGTGGAAGGTTTCCCTGCCCGGGGCAGGGGATGGAGCTGGATGAGCTTTAAGGTCCCTTCCAAAACAAACCAGTCTGGGGTTGTACGTTTACAAGAAAGCAACTCCTAAATCCTGATCAATGAATGCCATTTTCTGTAGGGATTCTCTCCCAGGGGAAACAGGTTACTGTAAAATTACACCTTGTGCTGTGGTACTTTATCCTGCGTATGTACCAATGCGTTACTGTGGCAAAGGGGTATTTGAGATAACTGTGCTAAATCATTTGTTTACAGGATGAAGGGTGAGTTACTGCATCTGCTACACTGGTGTAAATTCAGAGTAACTCAGTTAAAGGAGTTCAGAGCTAAGTTAAAGGAGTTTTGCAGCTGTGTCTGGTACTTGCTTTCCAGCTGGCACAGCACAGACCATGGACTTGAGTCACCTGTCTGAACTCACTTGATGTAAGAAGCCCGGTATCAGAATTCATCCTTCATTCTGAATGATTTTTAGTTATTAATTGACCTAACTACCGAAACCACATGCCTGCATCATAGAGAGTGAGTTGTTCTCTCCTAACTGTGGCCATTTACCGGTTTTTACAGAGCTTTGGCTACTTACTTTGAATTGTAAAATCTCAATATTAGTGTAATTTTATGATGGATAAGGAGCAATGGCTTTCAGGGAAGCAAAACGTCACATAGAATGGAATTGAACGTATTCCCATACACAGTCACGTTGGTTCAGGCAGCAAAAGAGTAAGAAAATGAACGCGTAACTGCAACTGTTATCTCCCGTTGCCTGCATGGGTGTGCTGGGAGATGAGGAGGCAGCTTTTGCCTCCAACACAGACTTCCTGAATGGCTCCAAACCCCCTCAGTTCTCACTCAAAAGTCTCTGGTAAATTGCCGCAAGAAATAGTTGCCTTTTGCTGTCTCATTAAGAAGCCACATTTTGCTGACACAAGTCCATCTGGAGTTAATGCTCAGCATGGTTTGGGCCTTTTTCCCCCAGGTCAAAATGAATAAGTGAAGAATGTCTCATTTTCACGAGTGACCACAGAGAACATGATGCAGAGGTAAGAGATTTGTTTCTTACAATACACAGAAAACAGACACTGAGGTGGGCTTGCTTGGCAGAAATCCTGCCTAGCTGGGGCCAGGCATCTTTTCTCCCAGCATGACCCCTAGAAAGCATTTGGTGAGCATTGTTTGTAAGGGGTATTGTTGGGGTCACTGGTTTATTCCCCATGTGTATGTGCAGACAGCACTAGAACGGGCTGTTCCTCCGGGGGTAAGTGTGGGGAGACTGAAGAATGTTTTATTGTAGATAGGGGAAGTGATTTTGGTTTCTGGTTGAAGCAGCTTCTGGATCAGACACTACTTTCTGCAGACATCATGCTTTGTTGTTTTAAATAGAGCTATAGTGATCAGTTTAGGTTGAGATCAGATAATAGGAGATAAAACAGGTTAGGTTTTTTTCCTGTTTTTGTTGAAATCAGTGTCTTTCCTACAGCCCAGTAGCATCAAGGCCTTATGCAAATAAGCTCCATTTGTTTATGCTGCTTTTCAGCACTAATGCAGATGCATTGTCTTCAGTGAATGAACCCATCAGCAAATCACTTAAAACTGAAGCAGATGGTTTAGATCTGAATTTGCATTACCTGTAATCTATAGGTAATATCATATCATAGCATCATGGAATGGCTTGGGGTGGAAGGGACCTTAAAGGCCACATAGTTCCAACCCCTCCGCCATGGGCAGGGTCAACTTCCCTTAGACCAAACTGCTTCAAGCTCCATCCAGCCTGGCCTGGCACAGTTTATTGCCTTGTTTTGGCTATTTTGCATGGACGTTTTAGGAACACATAGGCCAAACATCATGAATTACAGCTCCAGGTTTGGTATTGAATAGCTGTTGTTAGGTCTGGGATGTGAGTCTCATTAAGGACATTGCTCATACCTCAGCTGAAAATCCAGGCTGTTCCCAGAGCTCCCAGATTTTCCATTGCTTTTTGTAGGTGTTTGCACTTCATGGAAAAGGCAGTATATGAAATACTATGCCGTTATTGCAATGGGATGGGAAAGTTCTGTTGTTAGCTCCAGGAGATGGCACTGTGTCCTCTCCGGGCTAAAAATCATATACATGGCTTTGAAATGTACATCCAGGACCAATGAGATTCTGAGGGGTTTTGTGCTCTTTCTTGTTATGAAACACACGTTTCACTGTAGACCTCGATTCATCTTTAACTGTCCTCGATACGGTCTTTCATCACTCTAGTTTTGTAGCTGGTGTCTATTTAAATGCAGGTGTGTGTTTGGCATTATCTATGCAGTGCCTTATGTTTTCACGTTACTGGCAGAGTGCTTCTCAGTGATCCATGCTTTATAGACATTTGGGAAGTAAGAAGCAGCAGCAATACAAGGTTTTATCATTGACCTGAGGCTGTTTAACAGCGTGGGGATCCCCCCTCGTTCCAGAATTGGGCTCCTCTGCTATTAACTTCATAATGGGTAAATCCCTCTCAAACCCACAACCCCCAAGCCCGTTACAACCGGGTGTAACCGACAATCTGCCTACGGGGGGTCGGGGGAAGCCCTCCTCAGACGGCTTCATCGTTCAGCTAGGGGGGGCAGCGCGTTTCCACCGAACTTTCTGCGTGGCGTTTGAAAGTAAATAGGAAAAAGCCGATAGGGAGCACAGGAGTTGCGTTTGCGCCGCAGAATCCGCTGGCTGATAAGGCAGGGCTGACCGAAAGGGAAATGGGTGAGGCCTTCACATCCTGTGCCCCGGCTCCCCCGCCGCCGGTAACGAGAGGCGGCTGCGGAGACCCGGGGCCCTGACGGGGCTGTCCCCTCTTACCGCGCGTTGTAAGAGCTTTGCCCGGTTCGTTGTCGCCCGCAGGACAAAACGCTTCCCCCCGCATCGAGCCGGCTTCGCGTTAGGCTCAGCCGAAGCCGGGGCTTGTCCCGCTTCAGCGCTGCCTCGCCGGGGCACCGCCGGGCGACACCCGGTGCTCCGCGGCCCGGCCGCGCCGCTCAAACCCGCCCCTCGCTGATGTCACCCGCACACCCCCCACACCTCCCTCGGGGCCGCTGTAGCCGTTCCGCGCCCGCGGCCCCCGGATCGCCGCGCTGTTCCCGCTCCCCACCTCCGGCCCCCCGGGCACAGCGGGAGCCGCGGCGGCCGCAGCCGCGTTGCGGCGGGGAGGCGGGAGCCGCGTTCGAGCACCGGGGGAAGGACGCGTTCGAGAAGCCTTTGTCTTGGTAACCGGCACTCGTCCTTCCTGCCCGCGGCGGCGGCGCCGGGGGGGGTTCAGTGGTTCTGCGGCCGCCCCAGGCATGCCGTGCCGGGGCTGCGGGAGGCGGCCGGTTGCGCACGCTTCCGACGGATGCCTGAGGCTGTAGCGGCGGCGTTTGGGGTGCGGGGCTCGGCAGCGGCTGCCGGTGCGAGCGGGTGTGGAAGCCCCGTGAGCGCGGTCTGGAAGAGGAAGAACTGGAAGAAAGGAGCAGCGGTGTTGGCTCTGCTCGCCCTGGGTCAGCCTTCCTGCATGCTCGCATTACTCTCGTGTGGACGCATTGTCAAGCGCGTACAGAGAAAGGGACTCGCTTATTTCCCCCCACCCCGTGCTTGGTTTTCGTCGTGATCATCGTGCAGAAATAACCGCTTTTCTCGCAGTTTGCTGGTCCGCACCGAGGCAGGGGGAATATGCTCATGAAGGAGTACCGGATCTGCATGCCTTTGACAGTTGAAGAGGTAAGCTGTGCCACGGGAAGCGGCTCTGACTTAGCGAGGGTCTTCTCCAGCCAGGCGAGTTGAGGTTGTGTTTGTTTTACTGAATTGTTCTTCGTGTGATGAACTTCGTCGGAGGTGGCTGGTTAGAGAGGAATGTTTTTATTGGAAGCGAAGGCAATCCTGCGGGAACGAAGGTAACTCAAGTCCTCGAAGTGTTGGTTACAAAGATTTTTCCAGGCAGACTTTAGAACCTTACTCCTGTTTGCAAGGGAGCGCTTTGTGCTGAAATCCTCCATCTGATAAAGCGTCCGTCCAAACCCAGATTCTAAATATATCTTCACCTTTGCTTAAAATACCCTTGCAGTCGAGCGTGGCCTGAAACTGCAGCGCAGGTGGGGTAGGGAGGTGGTCATTTGTTAGCGAAACTTTTTTGTCATTTAGAGAAACGATTGGAAGTCAGAGCGCGCTTTGTCAGCGTTCCAAACTCTGTGTCAGGGTTGTGTTTATCTGCGAACACCCTGCCTGCTCTTTGTTGTAACGAGGGCAGCAGTGCCTCCATGCAGTGCACGTGCTATGTGGTTACCGGTGCGTGTTAAACCGGGGTCCTTTATAGGCGCGATAGGCGCGGATGGAAATGAGATGGTCTTTCCAGGGCGATCGCAAGACGGTAGCGCTGCTCTGTCTGGCCACTTGCGCTACACGACCGGACGTGGCAGCGGGGGCACGAGGCTGCTTTTGCGCGCACGCCCTACGCGAGCCGCCTGCGCGCCGCGCATCTTGCGCCCGAGTTGCGCGGAGTTCCTCTTCCGCGGGCGCCAGCGGGCCCGCCAGGGGGCGCCCCCCTTACGGCCGCCAGAGGGCGCTCTTTTCCTCGGGGCAGCCCCGGGCCACCTCGGCTCGGCTCGGCTCGGCTCGGTTCGGCTCTGCTCGGGGCCGAGCATCGCCTGTATCAGCCCATCCCGCCCAGGGCGGTAGCGAAATGCGGTGATTTCACACATTAATTCACGCTGGTTTTGTTTAAGTAGAGCCAGGTGAGTGTTCTCGGCACAGCGCTGGTTTGGTTTGTGTCCACTGTGTCTGGAGGAGTCCTCCGGCGTGTGCCTGAGCGCTCGTTTCAATGGGCTTTCTGTCTCTACCTTAAACTTCGGCAAATTAACGGTGTTCTAAACCGAATATTTACTCGAAGCTGCTCAGGAAATTCCTTCTTCTGGGAGCAGGACCTGACTCTGCCATGTACGTGTGGGTAAACAGGCGCAGGTTTAATTCGTAGGTTTAATTAAGAACTTACTAAATAACTTAACTAACAGAATACTTACTTCTGTTATTTAATTCCAGCATACCGTGAGGGTGCTGAGGCGCTGGCACAGGGTGCTCAGAGAAGCTGTGGCTGCCCCATCCCTGGCAGCGTTCAAGGCCAGGTTGAACACGGGCTTGGAGCAAGCTGCTCCAGTGGAAGGTGTCCCTTCCAACACAAACTATTCCCTGTTTTTTCCAGCCAAGTACCATAGCGTGCTGTGACACTGGATGGCATTATTCTTTTAATGCATCATTTCATTTGTTTATTGTGTTATCCTAATGTGGACAGCATTTTATCCAAGGCAGTTCCTGATGGCCTCAGACTACCACGCTCAGTCAATAACGGCTCCTTACGTTATCAGAAGGGAGCTGATCTATGTTATTTTGAAAAATTATTGTTAAACAAGGTTTCCAGGTACAGAAAAGGTCAAA
Source organism: Psittacus erithacus (assembly GCA_009867235.2). Classification (NCBI taxonomy): domain Eukaryota; kingdom Metazoa; phylum Chordata; class Aves; order Psittaciformes; family Psittacidae; genus Psittacus; species Psittacus erithacus. The sequence continues at coordinate 252,899 of WYDI02031734.1, read as the reverse complement.
CCCCCCCCCAAAATGGGAGTGGTTGATGCATGATGAGGCACTGGAATGGGTTGCCTAGGGAAGCTGTGGATGCTCCATCCCTGGCTGTGTTCAAGGCCAGGTTGGACAGAGCCTTGTCTGACATGGTTTAGTGGGAGGTGTCCCTGCCTACCGCAGGGGGGTTGGAACTGGATAATCTTAAGGTCCTTTCCAACCCAAACCATTCTGTGATTCTAGTCTATGATTCTATTCTATGATGAGGTCTTTTATTGCCTACAGTGCTAACAGAATTAGTCAAGATACTCATGCATCCTGTAGGTTCTCTCATGTGGATTTGTCCATTATTTAGTCCAAGAGCTGCAGCTGAGATGTCTTGATGAGGAACCTAGAACATACTTGATATTTAGCATGAATGTCAATGTTAATTATAAAATGAGCTGGGACAATATTGTGCAATTGGCAGCTATCTTATTTTTGTTATAGTTATTTACATACTCAATAAAGTCCCACACTGTATTCCTCATAGTGTTCATCTTTGTGACATCTCTTACAGTCTATGAAGGTGGTGTTGTCTTATTTTTACCCTTAGTTGCACATTAACTACCAATAATGCATGGTATTTTTGGCATCTCTGTAAACTAAGGTGATGCTTTATGCAGTCATTAGGAGAACATCATGCAGCAATGCTCACCCTTCAGAAAAACAAGAGCATTTTGGTTCTAAGAGGCTGAAACTGCCTTCTGCAAGGTGCTAAGTCTCTGTAATTCAATGGGATTTGTTGGAAATGCAATTTCCGAAGGATCTGCAGTTTCTCACAGGATTAGGATGTTGGGCTCTGCTCTACAGTGGCGCTTGGATACCTAATGGGCATTGATGTTTCTGGGGCTTAAGCACTGAAGTATTCACAAGGCTGTAGGTTTCAATGGGTACGTGGAAAATGCAGTCATTTCTCACACAGCTGCATGGCTTCTCTTTTTGTGCTTTTTCTTACTCAGACTTTACAACTCTGCTTTTTCCGCTGTTTGGAAGTTGTGGCTTTCGGCCTGTGCACTTTATACGTACATTCAAAAGCATTTCCGTGAGCAGTTTGCTTGCTTAGCATTGACTTGCCAGTTATCCACACATGGAAGTCTCACAGCATGAATGAGGAAGAATTCCATCTTCAGTCAGTGGTGTGCTGTCATTAAAACCAGCGTGGCTTCCCATGGCGTTCCTGTGAAGATAGTCAGTACAGGAGACAAAAGGGAGTGAGAACCGTGTCAGCCAAGCACCTGCACCCCATCTTCTATAGTCAGATTCTGTGTGTAATGTGAGGAAATGTACATTAAAATGTTGTGTAATGGCCAGTTGAGTAAGAAGAAGTCACGACTCTGTGTGTGAATACACACATACACAGTACAGCAATTAGCACTATGTTGGTTGGCAGTTATGACCTGAATTTGTCGCTGGAGAAGAGTAAAAAGCTGGTAGGTGTCACAGCACCCCTGTTTCCAGGTTTGAAGGGTTTCTGGCAGGGTTATGGATAGGAGATTGTGCAGAGCTGGTCTTCATGAGCTGCTGCAGATCCTGTTCTTGAGGCATGCTTGCATTGATTCCCTTAGTAGATAAGAAAGCCAAATATTCATGGGAGTTGTGTTTTATGCCTGTCAGCATGGAGGCCAAATGCTTGCTTGCAAATAAAACGCTTCCTGAGAAATGCTCATCGCTGCGGACTGAGCTGTTCGTGTGTATTTTGAGCTAGGACACAGCAGTGAGAGGTGCATCTTTGTTCCCCTTCCATAAGCACCAGGAAAGGCAGGCTGTTCCAAGAGTGCTTGCTGTGGCATCCCACCAGGGTTCTTATTCAAGGCTGAGGCACACTCATTAAACTGAGTTTTTATTGGCAGTTATTTAGGACTGTCACATATATATTGTTGCAAACTGCCTGCTCAGCTTGACAATAAATTAAGACAGGAAATACCATGCTCATTTCTAAACAGAATAGTACCGACTGCTCTATTAGGTGATAATGTAGCTGTTGGGTGACAGGGCCAATCCTATTGCCATTTCAAAGTCATTCTTTACCTCATTTGCGGTACTTCTGGGAGGCATGTGCACAAATTCAGACCTTTTGTTAACACTGAGGCCTCACAAAAGCCATTTCTTTTAGTCACTCCATAGAGAAAGTAAAATCTGGTGCAGTAATTGCTTAGGATGTGTTACCAACCCTCATCCCAGCTGCAATCAATAGTAGAGTTTGCCTCTTGGTTATTTTTTCCCTTGCATTTTCATGTGTTAATTCATTCTTACAAATAGTTTGTTACATCATATCAGAGAACGTGACAATGGGCTGTATTGTGGTGGTTTAAATATCATCAGTTAAAACCCACATTCCTAAAAAAGTGGAAAGAACACCAAGCAATTGAAAAGAGCAGAGAAGCTAAAAAATGCTCAGCCTCGAGTCTCATTGCGAACCATAATTCCCGAGGAAGGATTCCATGGCTTTGTGCCTTCGAGATGCCTTTTATCTGAAAACGAAAACCAAATCTGATGGCTTGGCATGGCACTGAACTTGTAGTTTGGAAGAGGCAAAGTACGTTCAAGTTTGATTTGTGTGGGAAGTGACTGTTTTTTAGGGGAATGGGTGGAAATGCATTTTTGCTGGATCCTATTGAGAATGGAGCTATTGCTGTGAAATGCTCATAAAGATGTGAAGTTAGGGTGGGTATATTTAAAAGCCAAATGTCAAATATAAATACAGCAGTCATCGTAGGGGTTGGAAACAGGGATGTCCATTAGCATTTATTTCTGTTCATTCTGAACTGTACGTGTGTGGCCAGCACCTACAGTCCAAACAGGTTTTCCTTTGTTCTTTATTTCAACCAAGAGTATCTCTGCTGAAGCCGGGGGGATTGCTCCTGTTCTTGCCTATAGATAAAAGCTGGGTTTGATCTGTGGGGAGCACTGCCTGCATGAGGTTTGTAGGAACAGCTGTATTGTCATGAATACAAACAAGCAGAGACCTGCAGAATGTCTGTGAATGTGGATCAGGAGTTTTCAACATGAACAACTTCTGGATGTAGAGGTGTTGTGCCTGTTCCTGTATCAAAATAGCCATTGTTTAGCTCTTGTTTTGAACATTATCAATTCTCCCAGTGTGGATTCTGTCCATACATGATTTCAGCAACCTATGTGTGAATGCTGTTTGCGTTCTCCGCATCTTGGGTACATTTCTTCTTTAAAGGATGTCATAGTCTACTGTTTTGTGTACAAAGGGCACTTGTTAGAACATGTTTTATTCAGGCAGATTGAAAAGTCAATGAAAGCATTTGAGAAAGTGTGTTTATACCCTGAGAGTTAGCAGGTGTTGTGATATTTAGGCATAACTGTATGTATGTAGAACAGAAAAGCCTTTAGTAGGGTATAAAGCATAAAATACCCTTTTTTCCCCCGAAACTACAGTGATCTATTGCAGGACAAACTGCATCTACTCATCTTGCAGTTAATACAGAGAGATTAAATAATGATTGATTATGGATGCTGCTCTCATTTCCTAGCTATAATCACAGAACATATTTTCAGGAATATGGGAATGTGTGGAACATTTGAAGCAGCAATATGTTGGTTGTAAGCAGCAGGGCTATCAGCAAACATAAGGGGAAGTCAGCTTTTCAAATTGAATTAAATGGAATTAGTTACAAATAAAATACTAACTGGACCATGTCATGGCCATAAGCTCTGCAGAAAAAGTTTCTCTGGTAGTTTTGGGTTGAAGTTGTCCAGCAAAAATGGAACCTTTTTGTGCAATTTGAAGCTATCAACAGCTATAATGCATCTTTAGTTTTACACTTATTCCTTTATAAGATAATAAAGTGCTATGAAAATGAAGGCCATTTTACTTGGTTAATCATCTTTCTGGATATGCCTTATAAAAACCTCACCAGCCTTGCCTTCTTTTTGCAGTTAATACTGGGGGGGCACTGACAGATTTGTCTGAGGACTGTTCAGAGTTAATTATTGATCTGGAAAAGCTCTTTACACCATTAGGAGCATCTCTTTGTTGCGTAAGACTCTTGCTAGCGAAGGGATCCGGTCTGGTCTTTGTGGGCAGTCATGTTTACTCACATCACAAGACCTTTGCTACATGCAGTGTGACCTTAAATTGACCTTAAAGCTTATTGATTGGGAAGAATCATTATAATGATATAACAGGCAAAAGAGGAGAGGGAAAGCATCAGAAGTTGAGTTTTGGTACCAAATAAGAACAGCTATTTTAATCTTCTTTCAGCGCACAGCCTTACTTGTAAGAATGAACTGAAGAAAGTGAGAGCTATGTTTACCATGGGAAGAAAATAAATACCTTCCTTTAGCTTGACCTTCCTGTGCACATTGTAGTCACCTAGAGAGCTATAAAAGCAAAGCAGGACAGATGTCAGCTCTTCATTGCACTCCACTGCAAATGGAAGACCAAAAATACCCGATTTTCTTCTTTATTCCCATTTACACATTTCAGTAGAACTCTGACAGAAACAAGACAACCTTTGTGCTGCAAGTTTTGGTGTAAATCATTAAAAAAGCCTCTCAGTGGAAAGGATTAGATATTATCTAAGGAACTCCAGGCTGACATTGATGTCTCTTCATCTCTCTTGGCCTGTCTCTCCATGTCAACACTTGTTTTCTCCAAGGTGTGTGTGTATATATATGTAAACTAATACTGCACATTTGCTTTGAAGGCTTTGTTGGCAAAATATAAGGCCCAGGTTTGCATTTCCCGTAGAAGAAAATGCAGCTTGTCAGTATTTTAGGACATTTTCTAGCTGCAGCACTCGACAGAGCTTTGATGCTGTCAAGAACTCCGTGGAGTGTGTTTGCCTTGAAAGCACAGTGTAGGTTCAGAAACAAAAGAACAGGGAGAGGAAGGCACAGAATGTCAATACTGGCTCATAAAACAGTGCTTTCTGGGGTTTTATTTTTGGGGATGAACTTTGGGTTGCTGAGAGCATGCAGTTCGTGTAGGAGCTGATGGGAACACTGAATGATCAATGCTATTGAAATTGTGGCCAATTGTTTATGTACCTGCTAGTGGATGTAGATGTCTATATTCGCACCTTGAAGTTTGGTAACTCCAGTATGTCAAATACATTCTCCCTTTGTCCAACCTATTTAATTTCTAGATCTGTCTAGTTGTAAGGTTAGGAATAATATAATTATACCAGTTTTCATGTGCTTTTTGCCTGACTGCACACATTAAAAGAAGATTTTGGGTGATTTATAGAATAATGGAATGGTTACGGTTGGAAAGAACCTTAAGATCATCTAGTTCCATCTCTAATCCTTAATGTATATAAAGCCCTTTAGCTTATAGGAAGGTAAATATTTCTGTAATAACTAGGGAAGGTTAAATGATATTTTCCTTCATGAGTATTCAGTTGATAGGCATTTGTATTGTTAAAATCTGTTAGAAATCATATTCTTTTATACAAAAGTCTGCCTAGTCAGGTAATGGAACACCCATAGTGTATAACAATGATTCATTCACAATATTCTTTGTGACTAGTGAGCTGACAAATATGTTCCCCAGGCTGTCCTTATAGAACCCAGTCAGTTATGGATGCTGAAGTACAAGCAGGCTTTCCATCTTGAACATCTAACTGGACACACAAGCAACCATTAAATACTGTAAGGGTGGAGATAGATAATACAGATGCAAACAATTAAAGTATACTCATTTATTGTGGGTGAGGAATAATTCTTTGTAGTCTTGCTCATGGAAAACTGATTTGTCATTTAAAATGATTTTTTTTTTCCCAAAATCATTATAATTTTCCCTATATTCCAACCTTATCTCCTTTGGCTCATAGAGCATCTGTCATGGTGCAGTATATTTTGTAAGACTCAATACCTAAATAAAATGAATAGTGACATTTCATGCAGTTTTGCAGCGATAGCTCTCCAGTGCAGCCTGAAGAGCTTCGTGTAGGCACATTGTAGGCATATTTAAGTGACGTTACCAATGTGCATGTTGTCAGAAAGCAAGGAGATAGGTGCTGCCCAGGATTAGTGACTAGGTTTCAAAAGGAGTGAAGAAAAGGTAATTGAGATTTCAAGCTGGGTTAACAGATGGGTTTACAGTCTGTAGGTGGGGGAAACTAGACTTGAACTTAACTTGTGTTTATATATGATGCTTTTAGTCTGCCTTAGTCTTGTTTCTCTCCTTGTTTCATCATTTCTTCCCAATTTTGGTTATAAGTGATCAGCCAATTTGGAATCCTTGGATATGTATTAAAATGCTATTTGTATTTTTATAAAGCATAATCCAGGGTGCTAACTTGTAGGAATGACATTTTAGTGGCTTTTCTTGGGAAAAACAAGAAGTGTCTCTTCCCTCTTTTTCCTATTTGTGGTCAGCAAACACTGAAGCAATTTTGGATTCTGTTAGTTTTGTACTTTTACAGTTCTGAAGCTGGTTTTACAGGCACGCTCCTGGCTTTGCATGTACTTCACTTGCACACATACTTGATTTAAAGCACAAGCAGCCGCATGCCATGAGTCATGTGCATAAACGTTTGAGGACTGGGTTTAGTAAAAACCTGTTCATGTGCTCTTCAGAAACATCCTGGTCTCTGTTTTGGAGTTTTTACGTGTCTGTTCTGAGATTGGTCTTGCCTAAGTGATTTAGGGATACTTAAGCCCTGTGGGAATTGTCTGTGAGCATGCTGAGTGTGCCTTCTTTTCCATTTCATCCCCCTGAATGTCACATTGGGTTTAATGCATTGCTCGATTAATGACTATGTTTAAATTTCTTTCAGTAAAAATATTATTGTAATGCATGGCAAAATAATTATGTGCTAATGACACTTCAGTGTAACACATACTGTTGCTCAATTACTTCATTAACAATCAGTCACTGATGACAGTCAGAAACACAACTAATTGTGGAATGTGTTTGCAGAGTTTGGTCTCATTTTCTATACAAGTTACTAAAAAATATCAAGATAACCTTTTGTGTTCATGTCACCAAGGTACGTGAAAGGTTACCACATCCTGAAGTCTGCTCTGAAACAAAAACATGTATTTATCAGATAAAGACAAAGGTAATTCTGTTGATGAGCATGAAGTTCTTACACATGCCAAGCTTGTATTTCTCCTGATTAAATATAGATGGTTCTATTTAAGCAGTCTCTCTCGTAAGGCCTGTTGAATGTACTGGTTCTAGTATGTATAATCTTATCTTCTGAATGATGCTTGACAGATTTATCCAGCTATTTATCTGACGTTGTCAGGTTTTCTTTGAAAGTGCCCATTAGCTGACCTTTAAGAAGTATTTTCATTTAATACATGATTTGTGCAGTGACTTGAAAGAAGCTGAATGAAACATCTGACTTACACATGACTCACTCTTCAGCAACCTTCCTGCTTCTGTTCTCACGCAGGCTTGATCTAAAAAGTCTCTAAATCTTACTTCAATGGACCAGTTTTTGTCTTGCTTCACTCTCTGTGAAAGGAAAGTCATTCAGTGGAATTTAGACCGCAATAATACCAGTGAGTTCTGCTGCTGATGTCAGAGAGGCCGAGATTTCACCAAATATGTCTGACAAAACCCAGCATATTTTTAGAAGAGAAACACTGGGAATTTAAATTCCATTTTAGTCGCATGATGCGAATCTGAAATAATTCCATTGACCTCAGTAGATCCATTCCAGATTTCTATCAGTCTCACCAGAAGTAGACTTTAACCAGTGGCTGTAAACCAGAAGAAAATGGAGATGTTTCAAATCTGTTGTTCTTCACAAGAAAGAAACCGAGCTGACGTCTGAATCGTTCGCATTCTTGCCTGACCTAAAAGACATTTTCGCACGGTTCAGTCAAGGCCCAGGTTTGTGTCAAACTCACGCTAACGCCTTTAAGCCTACACAGAACTGTACAGTTGCTGTCCTCACGCCGCCAAACTTGGCAGTAAGCTCTTCACGCTCAATTTTCAGTCCTAACTCTGTAGAAACTCCGATTCTCTGTTCTTTCTCCCATTTTTGAGTCCTTGGTCATACTCCCAAAGAAGAAAGCCTGGCCAACCCCAGCAGGCGCCCAGCCAGCTGGCAGAAAGCTGCTGCTCTGAACAACAGCCTGCTGCTCCCGCTCGGCCTCAGTCTTGCAGGGGATAAGGAACTGTACAGCACACTGAAACAATTGATAATTCAGGTCCCTGCTGGGTGCTGAGCTCAGGCTTGAATCTCCCTATTCCCTCAGTTACCATGGATCTCTGCACCCAGACTGAAGCGAGAGCACCGAGTTCCGAAAGCTCTCAAATGTTTTAGAGGGTTGCTAAGTTTATTTGCATTTCCAAGTGCTTGCTGTTCTGTTAAGCACAAGGGGGTTTGTTTGGTTTGTCTTTATTTCCCTTTTTTTCTTTTTATCACCACAGGGATGATTCAGTATAAAAACATACTCTATATAATATGGGGACTCACACATTTGGGATAGATTGGGTTTGAGGGGGTTTTTTTCCCCATCAGCTTCAATGAAAGCAGAATAAACTCTACTACAGGGAGTATTTCTTTCTTGTTATTAGTTTTCCACTGGTTTGCTCCAGCTGATTTTCTCCACTATCTCTGCTCTTTTCATGTCTGCACATGAACTCAGTCAAGTGATGCCCAACTTCTAAATCTATTCCAAGTGGGTTTGAGATGAAGCAAACAGCATTTTAGTGGAAATGTTATGTCATAGTTACAAATGCCTATGGATTAGTTAGTTTATTTCCAGGACCTCATGGGCTATACATTGCTATTTATAATTTAACTGTCTCAAGCAGCCACGACTGTGTTTATGTTACCATGGTGTTACTTGCCATACTTGAGGGTGGATAGTAAATGCTATAATTGAAAATAGATACTCCCACTGAAATAAGTCTAACAGGTGGTTATGTTTTTATTTAATCGTGCTGCTAGAATGGTACAAGTTAAATGTGGATACCTCTAACCCTGCTTTTTCACTAGGACATTCTCAGGCATGCCAATTGGTCTTTGGTGGCCAGAACTGGAGTAAACAGCATGAGTGATTTGTCTTGTGACCATCCAGGGAATGTCAGTGGCAATCAATGAGTATCCTGTGCTTCAGACTTTAGGAAGCAAATGTTCTTACGTGGGGCAAAAGCTGCTGTGGTGCAGGGGGAGGTCTGTATCTCAGCTTTCTTCTGGAGGCCATAGTCTGTGTAAAGCTGTAGTTCCTCATGAGCATTTGAGGAACAGCAATTGCTGTTTCCTTGTGGTTTCCTCATTAACCCTCGTACCTCATCTCATCTCTTAATTTCCTTCAGTTATCCACCATAAGGAGCTGCACATCTGTTTTGAGGTCTGCCCTATCTTAGCATTATGTGGCTTAGTTTAACGTTAGCTTACACCTACCTCCCTGGTGCTGGCAGCACACATCCTACTGGCAGAGCTGTTCAAACCATCCCCCTCTCACAGCCATAAGAATAGCTTTTGATTAAATCTTGTCAACTCCCATAAAACCAGTTAAATGTGTTTTATATATATATAACGAGCTAAATGTGTTTTTTATATATATAACGAGCTAAATGTGTTTTATGTATACATAACCAATTAAATGTTATAAATAATAGATACAAATATATATAAAAACCAGGTTTTTATATATATAGTACTTAAATCACATAATTTATATATTTTATATATTAATACATACCTATTTTTTCATTCTTCAAAGTAGAAGGATGGGAACATAGGGATATTATTCTGAATTCTCCCAAATATTTAGGGAGAAAAGCAAGGGATGTAGATTTTTCTCTCAGAAATCTTCTAGAAAGTGAAGTGAAAAATAACTAATTCAGAATAGCAGGATTGTTTCACACTCCGACTTACTGCAGAAAGTCTTATGCCCCAGAGTATTAGGTAACCAAGTACAAACACTTCAGTCAGGATAGTATGATTGTTAGCAAAGGCATCTGTAAAATACATTTTAATAGAACCATGCAAACGATTCCTGACTGGTGCCATTGTATGAACAGCAAAGTGCAGAGCAGATTCTTGCATGAGTTTTGCACAGCAGTCTCCTCTTGAGGATTTTTGTACCCTTTTCAGAGGCAGCTGCCAGAGTTCCATCTTTACTCCATTGAGTTTTGTACCAACCAAAGGCTAATTGGCTCCTCCAGTTTTTCCTATAGCTGTAGGATATACAATTAATTTGTAGCAGCAGCAGATGTGTGCATACAGAGGTTTTTCTCTTGAACTCAGTACAAGGTTGTTTCCCAGTTTTCCTTTTGCATTTTGCCCAATGAATAAAGCAAAGCCAGAAAACCCCAGCACAGTGGTTCAGAAGGCAGTATGATTTGTCAAGGTTTGGTTTGAAGCTGGTTTACAGTGGCTTGAAATATTTGTGTTATTTAAACCAGTATCACATCCTGTGTACACAGAAGCGAGAGTCAGAGTTTACATCTTAAGAGTTTTCCAAGGAGGTCCTTAAGGCCTTCTACAAGCTTCTGGCAATTGCATTCCTATCCACAGGTTATTGTACTTCACATGGTTGGTTGGAGACCTTTTCCACATGTTTTGGGAGTTAGACCTGCAGATTAAGTGAGCTACTTCAGCTTTCCAGGCTTACCTTATAGGTACCAGTTGACTGACTTTATTATTACAGAAAAGCTGAGGACATTCCCTAGGGCCATTGAGAAACTCCCATGTAACAGTAAGCATGCAGTAGAGGATTAGTCTTGGAAGTATTCCTGCATATTTAATGGTAAGGGAAAAAGAACCAGGTTCAGCCTTACAGTCAATCCAAACCTCCAACAAGAACAAGGAGTTAAGAAAAAAAGCACCAAGTTTGCAACATGTTCTTGATCAAATCAAAGAATGAGTTTCTGAAGGTGATGAATATAGATAGAAGCTCGTGTCTGTTGACACAGATCCATAGTTCCATGCATCCAAATGGAAGTTCACTGTCAAGCTTGGGTGTTTCACTAGCCATCTCTCTGTGTAGCTGTAGGATTTCTGCTTTCTTTTGGTGCTGAAACTGAGTTTGAAAGGCCCAGAATCCTTGTGTAAACCCTGTAGCTGCCTAAGTCTTATCCAAAATAGACTGTTGACAACTAGCATTTCCAACCAGTATAACCCACATGGATACAAGAGTAGGAGGCTTGAGGCAAACTGGTGTTTTGGCAAAGTCTGCAGCAGTTACAGAGCAGAATTTTGTCTTGATGTTTATGAGATTTGCCATTGTGTTCTACCAAGCCTCATTCTGTTGAGTTTATATCTGGTTATTTCCTGCTTTGCTTTAGCAGTTATCTATTAATATTCATTCTTAACAGTCACGATTCTCTGTGTGAAGTCGTAGCCTGAATTTTTATGTTAGTGTTGATAGGTGGTTCCTGATGTTGCTCTGAGTATTCACATCTCTGGTATCTTCCCTCTTAACTCCAGGTTAGACAATGCGGTGCAAATGCTCCAGGACTTTTGGACTAAACCAAGATTTAAGCCATTTTGTTAGCTAAAAGAAAGAAAGAAAGTGAAAAGTAAGAGAAGAAGGCATTTCTCAGAGAGAGGAATTGAATAAACAGCAAGGATGTATAGCAATATGCAGAATTAACTTGCTCTATCAGGTGACAGTGGAAAGCATTTTCCATTTTGCTGCAACTGGAGCTGTAAGACAGCTACGCAGGAAAAGAAGCAGACTCCCTGAATAGTGAAAGCTTTGCCATTCCTTAAATATTTTGTCACGTAATCACTGACATACAAATAATTACAGAGCTGCTGCGATACGTTTTTGCCCTTCTTATTTTGCAAACCCTTATTTTTCTTTTGCACTTCTGACACCTTCCAGTCAAGAGTTCCAAAGAAAAAGGATTTTCGTTCCAGTTCATCTACATAACAGTTTATCACCCTCTGATTTCTGTGTGCAAAGGATTTGCATATGTCACATTCAAACATGCACTTGTTTGGAGGCACAGTAACTTCGCAAGTTGACGTACAAAGTTAGCCTCAGTAAGTTAGCTGAAGGTTTGTTCCCTACTGTCCTTCCTGTACCAGATTCGTGCACTGTATGTGCTTATGCTATTCTGGAAAGCAGGGAAAGACAAATACTATCAAAGTTTAAAAGATGTGGCGAATCTATTTTGCTTTTTCACCATGTCCCATACCTGCGGATTGAGATTAGCTTAAAAGTACTTTTCTTAGGGTTCAAATATCAAATATTTCTTCTTATTTTGCATTTCTGATGAGATGAAAGGTTCAGAACTGATGAGGTGGAGAGTTACCAGGTTTGTTCCTGTTAAATCCCAACATCTTTTGATAAATTCCAGAGATATGTAACTCTTCTGTGAATCATTTCGTGACAAGAAGCACTGTTTCAGTCAGTCTGTCTAATGAAGTTGCTGAGGAGGTTCACGTTGGGGAGTTGCTGTCATGCAAGTGTGAAGACTTGTGGGTGACATAAAGCCGTTCTAACACACTAAGTATGGGATCTTTTTCAGGCAAGCTCTGAACAACTTTACAAATTACTCATTACTTTAAGGTGGGATGGCACTGGTAGTGTGTGCTGTTATCAAGAATGAGAAATAACTAGCCCAAGATGGAATGCTCGTGTACTGTGTTCCTAAGGAACCATGCACTGGTAAAATGGGAGGTCTTGTTTCCTCTGGTCAACCTTTTGAGATGTTACTCTGTGATTTCACACTGTTAAGTCTTGTGTCCCTAGCAGTACATCTATATGTTTCCTAAAGTAGAAGCAATAGCTGCATGATATGTACTAAGAAGTGGTAAACCGTGGGCTGTGTGGTTCCTCTGTTGAAAACCATGATGAAGCCTAAATTTGCATTCCTGAATTCTCTCATCTGTCATGCACTGAGGTGACCCTGTGGTGGATTAGGACTGAAGAATGTTAAGCTGGTGTTCCAGGTGTCCATTGCCACTGCGGTCAAGGAGATAAAGTTACTTAGCTTTTCATCTAATCAAGAGTTGCTCTCTAAGCATTGCAGGCTGCAAGTGATCACTGTAACTCTGTATCCTCTCTGCTCGATGTTCTCTCCTTTGTTCTCTTTGTACTCTGTCTAATATGCCTCCCACTCCCTCGTTTAAATCCTTTTTGTAGGAGGTTAATTACAAAAATGTAGCTTTCCATCCTTGTTGGGTTCAAGTCATCGCTTGTTCTTTTTATATGTTGTTCACTGGGGATTTGGTTTTTTAGTAAGTTGTGGATGAATGTGCTGCCACCGTTAATGAGTGTGTTGAACACTTCGAGACCTGTGCACGTTCCTCTGGGACTCCACTGGTGTCCTCTTCTCCAGTGATAAAAATCACTTGTCTGTTTATTTTACCTTTTATTATATCTTTTAAAGAACAGTTTGGCCTTTTAGAGACCTTTCTGCTTATCTCCTGGCAAATGCATTTCTTTTGGAGATCTGCAAGGTGACCTTGGCAAAATGGGCTTTTGATACTGAATTGGCCCATATCAAGTAGGTCTCTTGTGTCTGCATTACCCGTTGGCCCCTTCAGAGACAGATTAAGAAATGACTTCTCTTCGCTAGAGCTGTGATAACTTTTCCCTCTATATTTATACATCCAAGCTGTGCTACTCACACTTTTTTTTTTCCCCTTGAGTAATAGGAATCGCCCTCATCTGCTCTTTCACAGCTTTCTGTTCAATGCATTGAATTGATGACAGCAAATAAAAAGCATATGAAAAGCAAATTAATACAACTCCTGTCCTGCTGGGTGAAAGTACAGAGTTTTTACTTAATGCCAACACAATATATTGAATTAATTATGAGTGCAAAGAGACAGAATTCCAATTAGAATTACCAGCTGATACTTCTTTTTAGCATGAGTATCTGCTGCACTTAAGCACAAAACTTTGGTAGAGGATTCTGTTTTTAATACTTACTGATTGAAATCATTGACTGTTTAGGGACTGCTTCTTGCAGAGAACCAGGGGTAGCAATAATGCTAACAACTAGAATTTCAGGGGGTTTATTAATCTTTTTGGCAGTGATGTACACCAGTGTTTCCATATTATATTAGAAGTTGTTTTGCCAAGTGCTGGCTGGCAGTATGTCATGTTCCTTAGTTTCCATTTGGAGCTGAATACTCTTCTGATCATTTTATCTCTGAAAGGAATTAACATTTGCTTTATTTTAGATACTAGGACCTGTAGGAAGCATATCATTTAAACTAACAGGGTACTGTGTTATGAGGCATGATTCTCTTGTTTATCCAGGCTTTGTTATTGCCAGTAGCAAACACTGTTCTGCTGCTGTTTCATCACCACACTCCTAGTTCATGCCCAGTGCACACAGAATTGGCAGTCTTGAAAACAGAGATAAATTTCCATGTCCATGTTTAAACTTTGATTTGTTCTTACACTTTTGCTCTAGCCTCCTCCCACTGACTGTAAATCAGTATGTGAAAAGCACACCATGTAGAGTATCTGCAGCCAAGCGTTTGATATGGCCATAATTAATTGACAGCATTCGTATAGTGTGCTGATAAGTGAGATTAGTGCTCTTCTCAGGTCCACTTGTACTCATAGTGAAGTCAGTGGGAGTTTCCCTTGTTCTGTATTAAGAATACAAAAATAGAATCCTGAGAGAATTCACTGAATGAGGAGCTGTGTGTGAAACACGAGGCAAATTCTGTACAGAACTGCACTCTGTAGAATTCCATTGGCTTTAGGTAAAGCGGAAGACACTCCAGTAGCTTATCTGTCTGCAGGCTTGTGAGTTTTGAGTTAAAGATTTACCTCAATTGTGGTGTCATCAGATTGTAATAACACATTAAACACATTTGTAATATAATTAATAGACTGAGTTAATACCAACTATGTTAAAAATGATAATGAAGGCAGGGAGTTTTGTAGGAGGAAGGCACTTACTTGAAAATGGATTTTCTAAGGTAAGATCTAACAGAGAAAGGAAGTAATATTTCTGTGGACTATCACCTCCTGTCATGTCAAAATCTTGTGGCCTTGGAAAACCAAAGAAGTCACTGCAGAACATGCTCTGACGTATTTCCATCTTTCACCCTTACACAGGAAGTGTGTCTCTTAGGTATAGTGATCAGAAGGAAGCAGGATCAGGAAAACCAAAAGCACATAATGAAATGCTGATGGCAACTTAATAGCTGCCCAGCATTTGAGCAGCACATTAGATTTGCATTAAGAAGATATACTTTTAGGTTGCACATATTTATATTTAGTTCCTGGAATGCCGAAGAGCTCCCTGTTACTATTTGTGTAACATAATGCCAGAAAAAAATCCCACCTAGTTTCATGATTCAAGCAAGTGCTCTTTGTCTTACCCTCCCACAAAGTACTACAAGCCATTTTTCATAGCATTCACGTTTATGTGTTCTTTAACTCTCTTCTATCAGAGGGCCACATGATGTCAGAAAATTCAAGCAGTAGGGACTGTTATCAAGATTGTGGAACAGATGATTTGATAAGTGATATATAATATGGACAAAATGGCATAGGTTGAAGCAGATTTTTCTCTGTTCTTGAACTTAAGCAATTCCATTGTCTTTTCTGGATATAAAATCTTAAAACCTCTTCAGGAGAAAACCTATTTTCCTCCTCAGAAAATAAAAGCCTGCCATGACACAAAGGCAGGAATCCCAGCAGTTTCTGCTATGCTCCACATTCAAATAGGAATGACATCAATAGATGTTGGGACCTTTTTGGTTTGCTGGTCGTGCTCTCCTGCAGTGGCCGTAGTCCTGAGACTGGTGGCCCATGGAAGCCTTCCCTGTCAGTGATGGGGAAATATGCAAATATAATAATCTTATGAATCATCTTTTATAAGGTGTTACTGTAGTCTGAGACTGAATTACAAGCCACCAAACATGCAAATCACGTTTGTGTGAGTGACAGAGTGAGGGTGTCCCTGTGTTTAAGTAGGGCATTACTCAAAATAGTACTATTCCAGCTTTCCATGGGAAAGTACTTTCTGTTCAGCAAGATGTTTTCTTTCTCTACCTAGTCATCAAAACCACCATCAATCCCATTTCCAGTGAGGCAAGCTTCTGTGGAATGTGACATTTGTTAGTTCCCTTGCCTGATAAGAGCTGTATACCTGGATTTGTACAGAATGTAATTCCTTTTTGTTTTCCTTAATGTATTTTTTGTGCTTGAAAACGGGCTTGTTCAGGAGAACTCACCCCCAGAAATTTGTTTTCTGGCTAGATGCAGGAAAGGTAAATTCAATCTTTCTCTTGTTTTCAAGCACCTTAATGCAGAGGAGGAAACAGGAGTGGGTTTGTCGGAGTCATGAAATAGAGAAGTGGTTGGAAATAATTCAAAGGTAACCTCCTGCAGTATTTCTGCATCTGTTGGATAAAAGAACATGATTATAGCACACAACCCTCATATGAAATTTCAGAATTTACATACTACAGGACTAGAATCTGCTGTGCAGGTTACGATGGTGCTATCGGTTTAGTGAATGGGTTTGGTGGGATTAACAATGTAAAATTAAAGTTTATATTGGCTGTAAACATCTTTTTTAGCCCTCCTGGATCTTCATGTTTGATCTTTTTCCTGCATGCATGGAATTTGTACAGGCATCAAGAATTTCATAGTAATATATGTCTGTCAGTTGCCTTGGTCATATAACAAACAAGAATCCAGTGAACAAAGAATAAAACTCTCCCTCACCCCCCCAGTATCCAGAAGTGTAATTGCATCACAGATATATCATTGCATATTTGGGTATAAGGAGAAGCTTTAAGATGTTACAGAACACAGGAAATAATGTGTCATTTTTATATTACTTTAAATGGCTTCAGTTTGTCCTGTAGAATGAAATGTTCTTATTCATTGTTTGCATTTTCTGTGAGCTTAAACAGTTAGGATGATGCACCAATTTAGTCTGAAGTAGTAAAGGGGATGTATTAATTGCAACTATTAGTACCAGTGTATATGTCCTTCTGAACATCAAATTCGTGGTTTGAGTTAATGGAGGTTAAAAGGAATTTTAAGTGCTGCTTTAATGAGGACAGACACTGACATCTTTTGATACCTTGTATTGCATTTAAATCCTGTGCCTATCTGATATACTATTATAGTGGTGCCCGCTAGTGCTTCCGTAATTATGGGCCTGTCAGCATTTCCATTACAAACCCCTATATTACAGCCGAAAATATCACTCCAGGATGAAGTTTGTACAAAGGCTTTCAGCCTCCAACGAAGAAGCTTTCCAAATTAATTTGGCTGCTTCTTCAATTTAAAACATGAAGTTTTGCTGTTGCTTACTGTACCCTGTATTGATGTCTTGTGGGTTTTTTGCTGTTGCTTACTCTACTCTGAATTAATGTCTTCTTTAGAGACAGAAACCCACAGGGTCAAAATACTGCTGTTTGTTTCCGGTAGCACGAATGTAACACATCCAAAATATAAGAATTGAAAGCTGAACGCTTTTATTGAACCACGAAAGAAAAGAGAAAAAAGGGGCAGCAAAAGCAGGAAGAAGGAGAAAGCACCTCTGCAAGCTGCCACCCCGTTACAGTGTTCATAGGCACCCTGTTTGCAACCTGTCCACAAAGGTTTCAGTAGCCTGTGTCTTTTATCCTAGATTCCAGAACAGTAATCAAATTGTAATTTCATTTTTCATCGACATAGACTGGCTTAATAATTATTACTTAAGGGTTCAAGGGCAAGCACTTAGAATTAGGAGGCGCCAAAATTAACATTACCCATACAGTTTTGCTTTTTGGGTCTGTTTTCCATAAAGCTGGTTCCTGGCAAGGCTGGGCAGTGCTCAGGTCAGCACCATTGTCTCATTACAGAATCCTGATGTCCTTTTCAGTAATTTATTACCCATCTCTGAAGCTGGAATCACTTTCTCATAGGTTTGAGTGCTGCTTATCATTTAAGTGTCTGAATGTTTTACTAAACATTAATAAATTTATTTTCATTACACTTTCATAAAAGGAGCAAATTTTCTAATTTTACAGATGATGAACATCTGCATTGAGACTTTGAGTTGAAAATATTAGCTTATTTTGAATATTTAACACTTGGAAACTGATTTTTCAAGTGGAATTATATAGCCCATTCAAAACACAGTTCTCATTTACTTTAGCTATCTGGTAAATATTTAGCATTTGTTTGAATCAGATCTGTGTCACGTGGGTACCTAGATGGTGAGGAACAAGGGGATAGCAATTGCTTGTGAAGAATTTGGGTTTAAGCAATTTGCCTTACCTAGGTTTCTTAATTTCTCATCCTTATGCATCACAGCTGGGAGCTGTTGTGTTGGTGATGCCCAAAGGACACGCACTGATGTGGATTCTTCAGTTCATATGACCTTGAGCTGGCACAGTTTTCCTTTCCCAGTATGTTTTTCAGCTCTTCAGCAAATGTAGCAGAAGCCCTATGTAAAATCATCTACATTAGTATGTAGCAACTTCAAAGAGGAAGGAAAAGTGGTACATGATTATTTAATTGTGCCATGGTGTTTATGTACACAAGGGCACCAATATCCAGTAAGCCACCCATCACTGTTCCTGTAAGTTCTGAGTGCCTGGCTTGGTAAGATTTCCTTAAACATGGCTTTTGTTTGTAATTATTTTGGGGTTTTTAAAACATTCTGAGGCAAAAAAAAAGCTTGGTTACATAGAATGGTTTGGTTTGGAAGGGACCTTTAAAGGTCATCTAATGCAACCCCCCTGCAAGGAGCGGGGGTACCATGTGATACAGGATCATATGGCCTCATGTGAGTGCCCATCTGTATTATCAGTATTAGAACCTTGAGATGCACTGCGCGGACTTCTGCCCTTGAGATAATGGAGTAGTAAATAAAATAATAATTTTAAAGGTACCTAATAATGTATGATAGAAGAGAATAAGCAATCGGGAAGAAAGTGTGATAACAGACAGAGAAAATATATATCCTATATATAGTAGGATCTGGGAGAGGCTTTAGAGTGTGCAAGAAAAACCCTGTATTTTGATAATTCTCCTGGAAAGCTCTAAAGAGCTTCTGTTGAGAATATGGACAGTATTTGCAAAAGCTTGAATTTGAAGGTTTATATTTAGCCAAGGGGCTAAATATGAGTAGATTTTCATGAGAATAGCATAAGTATTTATGCAAAGACTACATGTCTGCTGAATTTCAAGTCCTTTTTCTAGCCCACTCAAGGCATGAGAGCTTTCCAAAGGAAAAGAATTACAGCACTTATTTCCAATACAATAAATATTATGTTTAATTTACTAATTACTATTATTCTTACACATTCCAGAGCCATTCTGATTGTGGCTTTCTGAGCCTAAAGTAGACACATGTAGCTAAAATTTAGCAGAGTTGCTACTAACAAGAGAACAATCTCTTCTAATGGAAGTTGCCAGCAAGCTTAATGATAGGTAATCTGTTACTTTCTCTGCTTATGCTTTAGATATAAATCTCTTCAGTGGAAGTGGTTCATTTTCATATAACCATTGCTGCTGGCATGAACTTTAAATACAATTCTGTTAACAGTAAAACACTGCTACTTATTTACCCAATAAGCTGCCCATGTCAGTTGTAAAATAAAGAGTTGATGGTAACATAAACTTGTGTTTTGCTTAACTGGCAATGACCCGCTACAGTGTCAACATTGTTGATAGCAATGTAAACAGTAGAGCGGGTAAATACACAACACATTCACTAACCTGCTTCACTGGAGTTATTGTCAGGACAATACCAAGTGAAACTGCCAGCTGCTTATGGTGTTTTAGGCCAGATTCATAAAGACAGCAACCATCTTCAAGTCGCATTCTGAGAGCAGGAGATAAGAGTAGTTATCTGGCTTCAGTTGTAAGCTCATTTATCTTTCATTCAAAACAATACTAACAAAACAAAAGTCAAAGTTACCAAAAGTTAAGAAGGAGCTCAGAGTACAGGCACGCTTGGGAGTGCAGTATTGCAGTCAGTTATCTACACCTGAGTTATCTGCAAGTGTGAGGCTGCAGTCTAGCCATGGTAGTACACAGCAGGTGAGCCAAACAAATCAGCCCATGCTGAGCTTTCACTGCAGTAAATGTCTGTGGTTTTATTATTTTCATACTGTTTCACAGATTATTTGCTCCCCCTAAATCTCATCTTTAAACGTCATCCTCATACAACACATCTAATCTTTCATTTCAAGAAAATCTAAGGTTGTTCCACTTCTTTGAGCTTCTCACTAGTTATTTTTACAGATCTTTAAGCTGATGGTGTCATCTGAGAGATTTAAGATTAATTTCTTCTATGTTTTAGTTGTGTTTCTGAAAGGATAAAATACTGCATTTTGCTCATGGTTTTGTATTCTTGAGTGGGAACAGCAGTTCTAGGAGTTTCCATGGGCTTGATGTGACGTCTAGAAAGTGATTTTGAAGCCAATATCCAATGGCAACCTGAGAATTTGTTTACTGTCACTTTTTTCTTGTCATTGGGAGGAGAAATGTCAGTCAGATGACTTCAGTGAAACATTTGATTTACGGTTGAGTGGGGAGGCGAGCATGCCTCTGCAAGCTTCCCTTTGGGATTGCTTGCATTGCTAGGCTTGTAAAAGTGCATATTGTGCTTTGTTGTTACCCTCAATGCATGTCTTCACAGAGATGAGATAGAAATACCGCAGTGGCATCTTCCAGTTAATCACGTGGCAAATGTACTCTAACGTAGAAAACCGTTGCTCATCACCCTGACTTCACAACCACCTCAGCTGCAAAGATAAAAGCATCCATTTTGTAAAGGCTGATAGTTTTGTGATATAAATCTCACCAATGGGTAGAAAGGAGAAGAAAATAATCTGAAAATGGAATGGCAGAGGAGCGCAGTATTTCAGTCCTGCTTGATTACCTTTAATAATAAGTGGAAAACCAGTGCTGGTTTTATGTTCCTGATGTAATGAAATTACTGAATTATCCTTTCATGTCTACAGGTCCAAAAAACCAGGAAACTAGTAAACTTGATCACAGGTGTTTATTCGTATGAATCAATCCTTAGTCATTCATGGGGAAGTCAGTTGTCAGGTAGTTGGGGTTGGCAGGTAGTTGGGGTTGGCAGGTCTTTGCTGCAGAGTGAAGGATTAGAATAACAATACCAGTAGCAAGCCCTAAATTCGAACCTTGCAGCTGCAGAAGAGTGTGCTGTGTCTCTGGTGTTTAAGGCGGTATAGCCAGGTACTGCAGGAGCAACTAGCAAAGACAAACCCTAGGCTGAAACTCTGGCTTTCATTTCCTCTCTTCCACATATTATAATCAAGTTCTGTAATACAAATCTATTTGTTCTCAGAATCCTCTGAGATGTAAAAGAGCAGCTCTGACCCTTCACTGAATTGAATTAAATTGAATTAAACACTCTGCCCTTTTGGAAGGCTTATTTGGTTGTCAGATCTCAGCTTTTGTGTTCTGTTGATGGTCATTATGTGTTTATGTGCTAGAAATTATTGAAGGACTAAGAAAATAAAGCAATTATCAGTCATGTTCCTGGCTTCTGTAGCTTTGGTATCACTGAGTGCCACGGGAAAATGACATGAAAACACTGTATTGTCATGCAGCAGCCTTGAATGCAGTCTTGCGTCTTTTCTTTCCTTAAATGAACTGAACTTTGCTTTGCAACAGTAAGTCCTCTTTTGTGTTTAGGCCTCACTTTAAACATCTTAGATATTTTTAAATAGTATTAGCTGGTTTTGGCAATTGAAATCTAAAGAACCAAGTTGCAATCAAAAAGTTTGGTTTGATTTTTTTTTCCCCTTTTTGGTATTAAATATTTTTAAGATCAGTGCATTATCTGTTTTATTTTATTGTAACACCATGGGTGTTTTTTCTTTATTAAGTAATTTGATTTATGTATCTTGGTTGCTTTTTTGGTGTGACTTGTTTGGACATCCAGATTATATCAGGTAGAGCTATTGAGCTGCTCAGGATCATGATAAGAGAATGGGCATGACAGGTTTAGTGGAGTCAACTAGAGGATACACTTCCAGTATACAAACCCATAACTGCTTGTATGCATGCACACATCCCACTGGAAGTGCCAGATTTCTTCCCACATATTGCCCTACTTGTCAGCATTTGTGCTCACAGCAAGACAACCATTTGGCTCCAACAGAAGTAATGCTGCAAGCTTCCCACAGAGCCAAACTGATAGCTGGCTCTCAGTGACAGTTGTGACCAATTAAGACAGCAAATTTCTCATTATCATCCTTTCAATCAAAGAGTAGAATTTTAGGCACTAATTTACTTGGGTTTAACTACTTGTATGCAGCCCGGATAGAGGAAGAGATTCAAGAAGTCCTGTGTAGCCTGGTTGTCTGCAGTGGCAGGGACTGGCTTTGATAATGCAACATTGGGAAGCAGGTATATCAGATCCTAATGACAAAGATATAACTAAAGGATATGCCTGCTCTGCTGTGTAGCTTTAATTTGTCTGTCTAAGGTGCTGGATGGCAGTTCAGCCATGGCAGTGAGGAATTCACAGCCTGCCCAGATGGTTATCTGCTTCTCAGGAGAATTGTGCAGTCCACGCTGAGCACAGGGCAAAACAACAACAGCAAAAGAGAAACAGAGAATTTAGGTTTCAGAGTCGGATAATTAACCATTAACATTCCTTGTATGTATTCATTCTATGCAGTGAATGTGAGAGAGGGAGGAATGGGGTATTGCAAAGATTAATGAGTGGTGGAAAGTGGATCCTGCAATAACAATTTGCCAGGACCTCTCATTAAAACTATTCTCTGAACTGTCTAAAATATTCCTAGACAAGCTCCAGACCCCAGGCCCTGCTTAAAGTATTTCATTCCATATTTCCCTGTTTTGGGAGCGCTTTGTAGGTGCTGTGACATCCCCTTGCCCTCTTCCTGCCCCAAAAGTTTTCAGACAGGGAAGAGCTTTACATTAAAACAACCTGAGAAGCTGAGCACTAGAGCACTTAAGTGTGTTAGGAAATGCTTTGGCAGGCATTTGCGCAGCCTTCGAGTTACAGGATGAAGCACTGAGCATTCACGTGCAAGTTTAGCAATATCTGCTTAAGAAAACCGGTAGTTCATAAAGTTTTTAGAATAAAAAATGCTTTCCTAAAAACGTTTCACTGTCACATGCCTGTGGAAATAACATCTTAAAACAGTGTAAAAGCGACATTTGAACTTAAAAGTAATGCTGTTATATACTGTTAGGAATGTTTGAACTGCATCCATTTAAAGGTGTGCTAGACTACAATTTGATTACTGACTGACCTTAGAGACCAGTTCGTAGTGAGATTCATTCATGTTTTAATCTTTTCTTCCATCTTTTCCCTTAATTGTGCCTTTTTGTGTTTCCTGAGGAATAATTTACAGCCACATAGCGTATGTCAAAGCATTCTGTAAACTTGTCTGAATACTTTGTTTTCGTGAGAAGTAAAAGTTTATCAGACAAGGAGATGATGAACTAGGGGAAGCTATGTCTGCGTGCAGCATCTTATGTGTTCTTGCTATCTGCTCTTTCTGCATGCTATAAAAAGTGTTATTAGACAAAGAGCTTTCATTGAGTTGCCATTGTGGCAACCACTTCCTCCCTCTGAGCCTGAACCAGTGACGTGGTGAGAGTTTGTTTGGGTAGTAGAAGGCCATGGGGTAGCAGGAAAGGAAGCAATGACATCTTTTAACTGTATTTTTAGACTATGGTGAGGGGAGTTGGTTTTGTTTAGCTCTTGGGTGGGGGGAAGAGGTTTGGTTTGGGGGTTTGGGTGTTTTTTCAGTTATTGAGGTCTACAGCAGAATGCTCCAGATTAATTCTCTGTCTTTTGTACAAACCCAGCTTTTTCTAAGTCGTATGCATTTAGTCTTTGAGCTCTTTGTTTTCCACTTTAAACACGGGTCTATACTAGCAGGTTACAGCCTGGCTGCCTTGCTATAACCTTACAGTACTTGCACGAGCTGTAATCACATGAGTACCTCGGAGCACTCTGCTGTAGTCTCCGGTCTGGAGGAAGAAAACCAGGTCCTCTATAGAGAGATCTTATCTATTTATACATTCTGTTGTTATGGGTTTCAGCTTTATTCCCTGGCGCTACTGTACACCATGAACTCTTATACCCAAAGGATCGGTTCCAAATGACGCAGCTGGCTCTAACTAATGAGGAAGTGGTTAACTTGGGAGTAGCAAGTGCAGAAAAGCTTTGTTCACTTACGCTCAGAGCTATCTGGAGTCAACAGGAGTCTTTCCACTGAGCTCAACAGGATCTGTTCCAGCTGAAGTGGCCTTTTAGAAACTTCCCTCTTGCAGAAGGTTTGAACGCCAGAGAAAGTTCTTTGCAGTAAAAAGATATTCCCACTTGCAAGTACTGAGGAATTGTTTTCTGTCACTTGTGCTATACAGGCTACTTCAGAAGGGTGCTCAGTCCAGCACAGGACCAGGAGCTGCTCGTTCTTTTGCTGTTGCTAGTGACAATTACTGCAATTGCTGGTATCCAGCAGAGGTAGGGCAGCAATATCTGCCCTACAAGTTTTTTAACTCCCTGTTACATTGTCAAGGCTCCATTTGTAGCATTGGCTTCTATTACATATTCCCTGATAGATTGCCAGCTATGACTTATGGCTCCTGTATAAACAGATTGTAGGTAGAATATAGGTATTTATTTGCAGTATAAGCCCAAGAAATTCTATCCCACTTACCCCAAGCATCATCGCTTTAACTCTGTCAGTATGTGTAACTTCCTTAGGGAAAGGTGATTGCCTCCCTGTGTGTGTGCTGGAATGATGTGGGTTTGACCATGTGAAGTTTTGAGGGATTGTGTCTGGGTCCTTGTAAATGTTTAAGTTTTTAATGAAATTGTTAAGTTGGTTTGCAGTCCTGCAGTTTACTGAATTCCTCAGGACAATGATGTATTATATATAATGTGTTACGGCAGACAGGATGCATTGCTTTGGTATCGGCTTCAAAGTTTTCAGTGGCGTTTTGCAGCTGTAACAGTTAAAAGTGGACATGAAAAATTATCGCGTTTGAGATTTCAGGAGCAGGATTTTGAAAATCCATGCACTATGAAGATACAACGTATTGTAAACGGTTTTGGTTCTCTGACCTTTGTAAGTACCATGACCCTGTGTAATTCTGTCGTGTTAGTTAAAACCTCAGTTTTGCTGTAGTTTTCTGTATCTCCCTTTGTACCGTTTCCAAGCTCAATTCCAGAGGAGTGTTTTGTTATGTTCTCGACTTTCCTTACAGGATTTGTTTGGGCTCTGACACTGGTCAGTAAAACCAGACAAGCGCTGGTAGAATGCTTAATGCTGTGACACCATCTGTCAAAAACATCTGGACACCACATAGCTTTGCATTTCTGGATTATGATAAACTTGAGTTAAGCATGTAGAGTCCCTTGGCAGGAATTCTTTGCCTTCATCCTCCTTTTCCTCTTCATGTGGTATTGAAAGAATGTCTGATCTGAAGGCTTTGGAGTCTGTCAGTTAGTCAGGAATGTGCTTCTTCCTGGAAGTTGTACTTATACTTACGTAAGAGCTTCCGTTCTCTGTTGTGCTGGAAAGCAGGAATTCTGCTCATCTCTGTGTTGTAAAAGTATGTGTACCTTCAAGGGGGAAAACTTTTAAATGGAAGGCTCTGTGTTCTTTAATTAGCCCAGGCACAGACATTAGATGGCACATCTTGTCCTGGGCATCCTCCCTTTGCTGGCATGTGCACTCACAGATGTCACAGTCGCATTGCGTTCTGCAGCAAACTTCAAGTTTCTTGCCCGAGAGTTTATTTGGCTGCAGCTTTGTTTTTCCATCAAGCAGTCGCAAGCAGGCAGATTTCTACCCTAAATGTACTTGCTGCATTATATTATGCAAAAAAAAAGGCATCAGTGCAAAAGGAGTCCGTTGCTACAATAGTGACTAATTTGAACGTGTTTGGGGGTGTTTTTGTCACTTGCAGACTTAGAGGGTAGGTTCTTGAAAACATTTGTTCTAATGAACTAAAATGGGAAAAATAGATCTTCTTTTGGTATTAGCTCTGAGATTTCAGTGTCTTATAAATCTGGGGATGGGGAGGAAAGTACATTTTCATTTCCTTCTTATATAACTCAAGCCTTGCTCTCATGTACTTCCTTTGATCAGATGACTTCAGATAACCATAATATCTTCATCACCCTGATCTCTAGGTTAGGCGCAGAGATGTAGGAGTGACCTCAGCTATTTGCAGACACAGGGTTGTGTTTAACATTATTTTTATCTGCAGGATGCAGGCATAAAGCAAGTGCGTTGTAAAATCGAATGGAGGTCAGTTTTATTTTAGAAACTCAAAGTAAGGTGGAGCATTTGTGATAACTAAATGAAATGTTCTGCACTGTGAATACATTTTTGCCTCATTGGAAGTAGCAAACAATTTTACTTCTGGCTAAGGTATCAGAAGGCAGGTTGGGTTTGTCTTGTCCAGCTTGTAAACTGTAAGTTCTAAATTCTGGTACTCGAGTTTTCCCTTTTTAGGTTGTGTACCCTAAGAAAGTTCTTTTCTCATATCTATAAGCAGAGTTTTACTGCCTAAAATGCATCATAAGGAACTTGCTTGCCAAAAAATGTAATTGCAGAATTATTTCCCTCTGTGATTCTGACAGCGTTTATGGAATCCTTTGTAGTCTCTTTGGTGCTTCTGAACTCAAAGTTGACGGGCACATTTTTTGTCTGAAAGCATCATATTCTCTGCCCTGGAAAGTTGATGGTTTTGCTATGGGAGAGATTATTCTAAGTCACAAAATGAGTAATTACTGAAGAAGAGTAATTAGAGAGAAGAAGCCTGAGGGGAAAGAAGTTCTACTTAAACATTAAGCAAATTCCATAACCCATGCAAAGACAGAAAAATAACTTCTGAAGGTATGAATAGATGTACACGTGTTTGGTCTGTTTATGGTTAGAAATAACCCGAACTCCCGAGTCCATTTCTGCACTTGTTTGAATGGGTCAAAGGATATTTGCAACTGTGAACACTCCCAGCTTAAACTGAGCTGAATTAAAAGAAATAATTTAAACATCATTTAAACATGCAGATATTTCAACATCCTGCACTTGAGTTAACCTTTATGTTCCAACTCTGCTTTGAGGCTCAAGCCCTGTGATGTATTGCATGGTCTGGCTGTCCACAGCGCTTCATTTCTCTAGCCAACAAAAATGTGTTTAATGTGCACAGCACACGAGTTTCTTCTCCGATTTTCCCCCCAAAAATCTTGTTTATTTCAATAGAAAGCCACATCACAGTTTTTGCTGTCTTTCGCATGCTTCTCCATCACCGTCACTAATCCATGGAGAATGTCACTGCGAGTGAACAGATTCATGTGTCACCCTGTGTATAGAGTAGGTGCACGTGACTACAGTCTCATGACTGAATAGTGGCTAACAAATAAAATATGCTTTGGTGTTGACTTAGGAAAACCATCAATAATATTTGACAGATATCAATCCAGTTTTGCACTGTAAGGCTAAGTAAATTGTGCTTGAGAAGCAGTAAGCTGTCGTTAAGGTTGGCGTGTTTGTGGCTTAACCAGAGGCAGGTGCTTGTAAGCAGGGAACAGTAGATGAGGAGTGTTTCAGGATGTGTTACTGACAGACTGGTTGTAAGTGGTCAAACCACTTAGTAAGTCCCTTTTAGCTGCTCTTTCTGGTTTTGTGAACAGAGGGCATTTTAGCCTCATGAAAATGTATATGCATCCTTTGTAGGAAATCCATGTATCCTCATAAATCCGAATAATAGAATATTACTGGTATTTATGTAGGAAGCACACGGTGTAAACGGTTGAAAAATGCAACCAGCTGACTCACTGTAAAATATTGTTAATAAAAACTGATTTCAGAATTGTATGAGCTTGTAAACAGCTGGCTTTTTTCAATAGCACAGCTGGGGTGGAAACATGAAATTACTGCCATTGGAGCAGGACACGAGCTATATTTGGCAAAGCATTTGCATGAAAGCTGAAAATGTGCAACTTAGTTTTCATTTCTTCTAATTTTCATTGTACACCTATTAACCACAGATCTGGACCTGCTGCTCTTGATTTCAGTATCACTCCTGCAGGTTGCAAGCCATTATGTGCCAGGAAGCTGTAAATCTATAGAGCAGGCCATGCTGCTTCAGCTGAAAATACTAGGGGAGGATGCTGTCTTTCTGAACGTGCAGTGTGTTGTTGCTGAACTGTCACTCACAGGAATTTAAGCAGATGAAGTATCTGAAGGATGTAATTTCTTCCTTGAAAAGGCAAAGCAAACGTGAAAGCAGGAAGACTTGCGCTTCACAGCATGCAAACTGTTCCTGCCGCAACTGTTTGTTTGTGAGGCTACAAAAGCATGTTCCCCATGGGTGTAGGCAGTGCTAAAGAGGACTGCTGATGCAAGTCAGCAGATGTGTAGTGCATTGTGAACCATGGGTGCAGGCAGGAATTAATGAAAAGAAAACTTTCAAGCCAAGCCCTAAACTTCAGTCAGATTCTTTACCAGGGTGAAGTGACATTATACCACTAAATGACTTGCATGATTTTCTAGTGTCTCAAATCACAACAGTGCATCATACTTCCATGCAGATTTTAGGACCGAGGTGTTTATAGTTGCTACTACAGCCTTCCTGCTTAAGTTTTCTATAGACCTTGTTAATCTGGCTGGTTTTTAAGTGAAATTACTTTAAACCATTCGTTGTCCGCTAGTTCAGAAAGTAGCGTTGCCTTCCTGACAGCTCATTCTGTGCTTTCCCCTCCTAGCTGTAATTTAGTCTAAGGCCTACTAGGCAGGCAAATTACTACACAGGCAAGGCCGGCTCCCTCATTTGTGCTGTGCTGAAGCAATGGAAATCCTGTAACAGGGACAGCATTTTGCCAGAAATTTAATCTTTACTATTTATTTGGCATAGGAAGTTTTACACAGATCACTGTCCTGAGCAGCAATGGCATAAATCACATAAAATCATCCGTAGACAAAATAACCCTTTGAAATACTTAACTTTAATTCTCTTGCATCTATTATTTATCCTGCCATCTTGATTTCTCATACGGCTTCTCTTTCCTCTGCCCACATTTTTCTCATTGCTGGGTTTTCCTGTGTTGCCTTGCTCAATTCAGATTCTTCCTACAGTTGATTTTCAAGAGCAACTACACCTTTAAGATGTTTAAACTCAAAGATAAAATCACACTTGGAACTATGACACTCACGTAAGGGTGACACCTCACTAATAATCTGTAATTAGATAAAGTCAGTCATGTAGATTTTTGGTGTTATCCCTTCTTGTAACGTGTCAATTCTATTGATCTTTTATGTGTGTCAAAGTAGATCTGCAGTTGAAGACAATAACTTAGAAGGCTGAGCTTGCTTCTGGAGCTGCCGTCTTTGTGCCTCAGGGACAACCATTTTAACATAACAGTTCATGAAAACTACTTTACACTTCAGATATTGCTGCATGGCAAAGAGCACACAGTGCGAAGGTGCTTGGCTTGCTCTAAACAGCTTGGAAACTGGAAGTCAAATAATGTGTTAGTGTAGACTGCACGCTGCTAGTCAGGCAGGCTAAAGGAAGTTTAATAGCAGTTCAGTGGTAGTTGGGTATATCCACAAGGCACTACACTGGAGTAGAACATCCCTTCTGCATCCTCTGTTTATAGTCATGCTTTCCTTGCAGATTTTCCCATCAGTTAAACCCAGCAGTTCTCTTTTTCACATGACCCTAGCCCACATTGTAGTTATTTTACCAGGAAAATCACTGTTTTAGAAATACAAACTGCTGCCTTCCCACTGGCGAATTGTGCTCATAAGAGACTCCTAAGCTGGAATTTACAGTGAGTTTATTTTCCTCCTGCACATGGCTATCCAGGCAAAGAGAATGATTATTTGAATAGCAGAAAGTTTTCTAACTCTGCAATGATTGCAAGTCTGACTAATTTCCCTCCATAGCCATGGCCTACAGTAGAACCTTGAGGTCATGGTTAATAAGAGAAACTCACTTCTGTTGCTTGCAAAGTAATAGTTCTGAAAGCCAAGTCCATCTGAAAGAAAACCGAAAGACAAAAACCCGATTCAATGCAAGTCCACCGATACATGAAAACATCAACTGTCACCCCATTGTACACTCCTGGATGCTAGTTAAACCCAATCTAGGAATGTTAATAACAAGGAAAACAGATCACCTTGTCAGAACCTGGAGCTTGTCATCGAAAAGATTTTATTGAATTACTCTTAATAGCTGTGAATCATCCTTTGCCCAAGTGAGGGGATCAGAGGCACAGTCCTGGTGCTCTATCAGGCGTGCTGTGAGTGCCCAAGGGTGAGGGATCTGCCTCAGCCTCCCAAACATGAGGATATGTGAGGCTTCCCTGTTTGAGAATAACAATAATAGTGTGAAGGATTTATAGTGAGTGCGATAAGAGAAACCTCCTCTGTGGAATTACTGTTTAGAACTTCAAAAACATTAGAGGTGTGTCTTGTGGTAAAAGCACTGAACTGGAATCACTAGATGGAGGCTAAATTCCCTGTTCTGTCACAAACACATGTTTTAAGGTTGACGTATTGATTTCTGTTTTGATTAATCAAATATAAAATAAGACTAATGCTTTCTTTGCCTGTCTTCAATATCTAACTGTAAACTTCTCATGTTTATGGCAATGTGGGGCTTAGGTCTTGATTAGGACCTGTAAATAATGCTTTCTAATAGAGTCCTCCAAAGACTATGAAAATAAATCAGAAACATATCAGCTAGTTTGAAGATTATTTCTATTAATGAAACATCATTCCCTAAATCAGAATTCCTTAATCAAATTGCTACTGTTTTGCTGTAATGAATGTCCTTGGATTCAGTGTAGCTAGACAGATGCGACTGATGATAAAATCGATTCATTGTATTTTCTTGCTAGAAGTAAATCTTTACTAAACAGAGGTCAGTGACAGAACACCTATTGCCATCAGCAGGGACAGGATTTTGTTCTTTATAGCTTCCCCTGTGAAGGAGCACGTTTGTGCATAAGCACAGATCTGTTTCACTTTAGCTGTTGGTGGTTTTCTTCTTTTTTCCTGTCTTAACTTTGCAGTTTTTTGAGGTCAGGACCAGAAGCCACTGACATGTTTAAGCATGAATCACTGTGTGAGAAATACTTTCCATTGTTGAAATGCAGTGTGCTGAACAGTCATTACCTTGAATAGGTATAAACCACATCTGGCATCTTCTGGACTCCAGCTTCTAACTGCAGGGAGGGATCTCGCTACTGACTTAGAACGGTAAATGGCAGAAATTGAAATGGCAGCACCATCCCTGATGGTGCAGTTTAGTTATAGAAAAGTAAATGCAGATGAAAAGGTGATGCAACAACTCTTTTGAATATGAGAATTGCTATGTGAGATGAAGCCAACAAGAAATCTGTTACATTTTCTGTGAGCATTCAGATAAGCCCATCAAGGAATGGTATAAAAAATTCAGGTTATGGATAGCTTTGGAGTAGTTTCTCCTTTGAGAGAATGTTACTTTTACGTTCCACATAAAGTTGGAAAGGTTGTACTCCAAGACTAGCATTAGATTAAAAACTCAGCAATAATCAGTCAGGCTGAAAAATATTCAGACATGTCTCTACAAAGATCTCTTGTGCAGCTTTTGCTGAAGACAATGAGAGTTCTACAAATAAAGAGTGTGCAGGATGGACTCCCTGTTATTTTCTTTTCCTTTTTTTTCCCCTCCTATGCCAAGAGCACTAAAAAAGTGCCTCTGGTGTCGTAATTTTAAACAAAACCAGGTTGTCCATCATTATGCTGTTGCAAACATAAACCTTGGGTTTTGCATGAATAAACCTCAGAGAGGCAAACACCATCTGCCTGTTGAAGGAAGAGCGAAGTCAGCGCTGGGACAATGTCTACTCATTAGGAGTCGAGAAGCATCAAGTCCACTAGGTAGCAATATCTTTAGAGTCAAGAACTTCACATGCAGTACAGTTTATTGAAGTGTTTCCTTTGATATTAAGGTCATTTTCCCCTATTAAATTGAAGTGGTTTTAAACAAAGAGCTTTTCTCCAGAGCCAAAGTCAGATCAGGTGCCGCTGCATGAAATCTTACTGATTTCTGTGGAACAGTGTCTTACAGCTAAGAACACAGACATTCAGATTGCGATAGAGCAACGTAAGTAATAGTGGCATGTCAGTTCATCCTCGCAGGAATAATGAGTAGTGTTTACTGCTGTAAAATGTTTCTTAAGTGATATTTTTCCACACTATTGATGGGAACTTAGAAAAATCTGCGACTTTCTTTTTTTTTTTTTTTGCAAGCATTTAAATTTGAGGAATTTCTGCAAGAGAGATTAAAATTTTATGAAGCAGATAAAACCAAATGACCGGCATACAAGAGAGTTGAGTTAGCTGCTTTAAAGGACATGTAAAAGTATGCTTCTTTTGCAAAAAGAGCTGCTTTCAAGCAGACAGTGCAGTCATTTCACTAGTTATGAAAGGTGGATATTTCCACTTGACTTGGTGTTGGATCTGTAGGTATGGAAAGTCATTGCCTAGGGAGGGGTGCACAGGAGTAGATTCCTGCAGAAAAGCCAACACTAGTGGTGGTGACTTCTGTTTTCCTCAGCCTCTTCCAAGTGAAAAGCACCACACTGAGCTGCCTTGGGTACCTTTTGTCAGATCTCAGGTATAATAGAGGTGTGTGTGATTTTGAGTCACATCGCAAAAGTAGAACCTTTCTTTAAGCACTGGTTGTGCAACGTCTGTAAAGCAATTTCTATTTGACAGCACTGATCATCATTGAGGAGTGCAGTGGGTGTGCAGCTACCCACTCTTAACCAGGTGCTCAAGTGGATTTACAGCCTTTGTGATTTTATGGTAGTGTGCGTCCGTGAAAGAACAACAGTCTCTGTTAGCAAAACATGATGTTGTTATAGGTGGATGTCTCTGATTCATGATGCTGGAGCAAATGAGTGCTTTAGTAAAGCCCCATTATTAGGTGTCAGCGTGACCGTAGACTTATCTTGATGCTTCTGAGCCAATATTTCCAGCAGAAACTAAGATGTCTGTATTTGACCATTAAAACTGAGAGCAAAATTGCAAAGGACTACACAGAAGTTAAGAAATCAAAGCATGCAGTGATATGTGCAATTATGAAATGCTTTCCAGAGATGTCCGTGGCAACCAGAAGTCATAACTTCATGGCACAGCAAAAATCTCAATAGGTATCTCTAAAGAAATATTGGCTTTATGGCAAATTGTAGTTCCTCTCCCCTCTCCTCACCTGCCTTTTCATATTCCACAGGCTATAAATTACTGATCTCTTTCTTTCCATTTGCAGATAAACACCTTATCACCTTTCCTCTTTTCTAACATCCTTATCACTCCGCAGGCGGTATCTTTACTGTCAGGCCTAATTGATACATATCTAATTAAAGGCAAAGCATTTTTTCCCAGCTTGCATTCGGCTTTGAAGTACGTTGCTTTGATTTCAGACCTGAAGAACAGCTTTATGGGCCTGAAAGTTATCCTTTTCTCAACTGTACTAGTTGATCAAATCAAATACACTACCTTTTGTCCGCAAACTTTGCCTTGTCTGTATACCAATGCGTTCGTTTATTGTTAGGGAAAAAGAGAAGACAAATTCTCATGGAATTAGTTAAAAGGTATGTGTGAGGACATGTGCTCTTCAGAGCCTCAAAATCTAAGACAAAATACTCCAATATGATGCGATGGAGAAGAAAAGGATTCAGTAGAGACTAAGGTAGATAACCGGATTAGCAAGAAAAAGAGTTTTAGGATTTATCACTTAACTGAGGACATTTTGTGTGAAAGAGGTACCAGGGATGAGAAAGCTGAGTATATAGGCAGGAGACTGTGCCAGCAGCAACTTGTTTAAATAGCATTATTCCACTTACCATTTTACTGAATATCTTAGGAACATTTCTGGTAGTGAGAGAGGAGATTCTCCAAAGTTATATAGTATATAAAAAGAAAGAATGATCGTTCTAATTAAAAGAGATCAATCAATTCTCTCTCATGAGAAGAAAGCAGAGGAAGAAACACTCTGTGCATAAGTAACACTGAAATTTCCAGGCACTTCCAATGTGCGTTGATGTAGAGATTTACTGATGTTTTGCAAATGTTACAGGGGTCACACAATTAATTGGCCTGGCCCATATGACATTTGACAGCTTTATGACAACTGTGTCTTTTCTCGTTTTTCCCTCTAGTCCTCTTTGTCACTAGTTCAAACAAGTTCAGGAGTGGGTTTTGTTCTTCACTGTGAGGAGATGTTTGAGGGAAAATAATGGAAAGAAATCCACTGAAATTACCCTATTAGACAAGAGGAAAAGAAAATAGATCCAAGCTACATCACCCTTCCCCTAGAGCAACCTTTTGCCCTTAAAGAACCTTTATAGAAACTCGAGGCATTCTTAGTACTTTGGAATTCTCTGCTGAAAGAGACTTTTTAGATGCAAATCATTTGCTTCTCTGTCCTAGTGTGTGGCTGGCAAGGAAGGAGGTGTCCATTCAGTGCTAGGAGAAGGGAAATCCCTGTCCAGGTAGAATGGTCCTTGTTGTTACCTGCCTGCAGCATGGGAATGAAATGGAGTTATGTGGAATTCCAGAACTTCTGTAGGGAGCCCATGCTTATCATTTTGTTTAGTCAGACTGGCTTATTGGCACTTGTTAATAAGGTCTGTATGGTTTGGGGTTCTTTTCCCAGCTAATTGCTCTTTTGATTTGAGCTTTTTAAGCTTTTCAAAGTGTGTGGTAGGATTGCTGTTTACAATATGTGATAACCACAAGAATCTCGTTGTTTTCTGAGGTCGCACTGTTATTGTGTGTTTGTTTGCTTATGCTGAGCTAGTACTTGGCAGCTTGAGGAGTAGCTCAGCCATTTTCTAAATTAACAGGTTCGTCTTTATATTTGATGTGATTGATGTGATTGAAGTGATCAGCATATATATATATGATATATATATGCGGAAATAAATTACTCTGAGAGAGAGAAGGAATCCAAATGGAGAAATTGGATAGGTCCAAAGACAGTTGTAAGAACTGTGGTACATTCAAGAACGTAGAAAGGACTTCAGAACAAAATATCTGACCAGAATATGTATGGAAAAAGTACAATTTTACTCTGAAATCTTTGCTATTGAAGGTTCAAGCAGGTACTTTTTGTTATATTTCTCTGAAGGCCAAAGCCCTGCTGTAGGTGCAGATATACTGAGAGAAAAATCAATTGCCCATACAGCAGTTTATTTTCCTATGATAGCAGCATTGAGTCAACTGTCCTAGGGTTTGGCTTCCTAAGTAACTGGAGAGCCTATAGAAAAAGGATCGTTTAAGTGCTTAAATTAATAATATTGCCAAATCGCTCATCTCCTGCTTCTTTTTCAAACAGCCTGGAGTCTACATGGGTTTTTTCTAGCACTCCTGCTTCTGTGAACTAGCAATAGTTATCACATACCTTTTTACAGGGCTTCATTATTTAGCATCCTGTTGGCATGACAGGAGAATCCTGTGTCCCACAGACCTATTAGAGTTCAGCCACTGGTTAAAATCCACTGACATGTCAGCTCGTGGAAGCAGCAGATTAATTGTTTATTCCTAACTTATATACTTACAGATGCAGCCTAAAATAAAGGACTGTTTGCATCTGCATATACATGGGGTTTATTATTTTTTCACAAGTGACACCTTGGACTTAATAAGCCAATGAGGGGACCCCGACTTCTATGTAGGTCTAAATGGAGCTGCAAAATACCTGGGGTTTGACCTTGAGCTACCTTTTATTTGCACATACCACCATGTCATTGTATAACATTGGCTTTTGAATACACATCTCTTACATAAAGCCAATACATTGTTCTTGCTTTTGATTTACAGTACAGAATTGGCCAGCTGTACATGATAAGCAAGCATAGCCATGAGCAGAGTGACCGAGGTGAAGGTGTGGAAGTGGTGCAGAATGAACCCTATGAAGATCCAAACCATGGCAATGGTCAGCTAACAGAGAAACGCGTCTATCTCAACAGGCAAGTGCAATAAAACTGTTTCTTTTGGCATGAGCTGTAATAAAAATTAGCAAGGGATACCCCTTCCAGGCAGCAGCCTTTCTGTTTCTTTTACACTTCACTGTCTGTCATTTTGTTTCCCAAAACTGGGGGCAAAAACCTAAAACCAAAACTAATGAACACTCTACCCCTCAAAAAACCCCCAACAAAACCAAGCCATTAAAATGGTTTAAGGGTTTCTGCCTTAAAGTAATGTCACAGAGTCAGTAGCCCATTATTTTTGGTGACAAGAGATTTGCCTCAGCAGTTATTTGAGATTATGAATGACCATTAGGCTGGTACGATGATGGTCTTCTGTACCAAAATAATAGGGTTGAAGACATGATGGAAGAAAGCGCTTTTGTTTCCCCAAAGTTCCATCATTTCTTAAAGTGAAATATGTCTCTTCCTATGGTGAAATTACACTGCTGAGTTATACTGCTGAGGATCAATGCCTCCACACTTACAGGCCAGAGATTTTTTATTTTCACATATATATGAAAAAAAATATATATATATTTGTGTCCTATGAAATATATTGCTCAATCTGTTCCCGGTTGTGCTACTGCTGATCAAATTGAATACCTCTGCTTTTCTGAAGTTCTTCTTTCCCTCTGGGCCTGTTTTGTTTTATTAAACTTATGCTCTGCAGCATTTCATAGTGAGCAGGGAAACACTGTGGCTATTGCTTCTATATTGTAAGTTACTCCTCCACTGCAAACCTGACATATCTAACAGACTAGACTGAGTCACCAGTAATGTTCTATGCACATACACATGTCCATTAATGTGCATCTTGCCAACATTTAATCTGTTCTCTCACAGGCTAGATACAGGACTTGGGAGAAATCAATAAATGTGTTCGTGTTGTAGAGCTCACAGAAATTGTAGGAGGTTTTGGAGGTTTCTAGATATTTCTTTCCTTCATGTTAGAGAGAAGGGTTTGAGCGCTGAAGAGCATGGTCAGAATTACACTTTGAGGTAATTCACAGTAACTGGAGGACTGTGTCCTAGAAGGCATGTACAGGACATGCTGAGGAAGCCTGAAGTTTCTGGCAGGCAATGGAACAAAGGATCTCTTACCCTAAGACAGGCAGCAACACTGACAAAGATCTGTGTGGCTACAACAGCTTAGGAAGTTTACCTAAAGCTATGGTGGATGTTTGAAGTCAGGCTCCCTGGGTTTAATGATTATGAATACTCCTTGATACTCCTGACCAGATTTGCTATTTGAATCTGGTTCTGGTGTCACAATACCACCAGATACTGCAGTACTGTTAAAGCTTTGTGGGAAGGATCAGGAGGTTTCCAGGCAACTATGGATTTTGCTGGTAGTCCAGGATCTCCGGAAGACTTCACTCAAGAAGACATGCTGCCATACAAGGTGTGCTGAAAACTTCTCTGCCAGTCTTCCTTGAGCAACAGGACTCCTTAGAGCAGCACCATTCCCTCCCTAATTATTCTTCTTCCAGGGTCCACTGCTGTGATAAACTTGCTAGCTTTGCTTCGCTTTCTTTTGCTCTGGACTGATCTCACCTGAAGAAATTTGAGCTTATATATCTCAGTGATGGTTTTTTGGAAGAATTTGTGCACGGTTTTAACTTATCTTTTCTTGCCTGCTAGTGCTTCAATTTTTGCAGAAGGGCTTCTTGTTCAACAATTCCTCCCTATATGCTGAAAGACTGAATTTCATCTGGGAAAGGAGGATATAATAATAATTATAATAATAAAAGATAATGTGATCCACAGATACCAGTGCTGCTAAAACAGAAATATGATATTTTCTTTCTCTGAGTGAGCTCTTGGAACAATTTGTGTGTATCTATTGCTGTGACTTCCTGGCAACTCTGAGTATAATGTGTGTTTTGCTCATAAAATTATTTGTTTTGGAGATGTGCTGTACCGGTGAAGGTAGGTAGACAGGCAAATACAGTAAAAACAGTAACCAAAGAAAGTGCCAAATGAGCAGCTGTATGTTAACAAAGACATTGCCACTGAAATTTTCTAGTGTCAGTGTGAGCCTGAGTTATATTTAGAATTGTTTACTGCCTCTTCTCTCTGCTGGAGCATTGTTTTCAGAAGCTGAAAGTCTGCATCCTCTGGTATTTATTACTGAGGCATCAGAGTGAAGTGTAGCAAGGGCAAGGGAGGCAGCAGAGAGAGTCAGAAAAAGACACTTGACAGGCTGACAACCTAAATAAAAGAACTGATACAGTGAAGTCTATTATGCGGTATGTAAAATGCTGCTTGAGAGACCGTACACAAGGAAGGTTTATATAAAGGAAAGAATCTGGTTTTGAGCAATGTCATCAAAGAGCAAAAGTCAATGCAGTTGACTTTGAATCTTTAGATAATGTACTAACATCTGCATTTTGCCTCTGGACAAATGAAATATTTATGTGTAGCTAAATCATGGTTAAATAAACCTCAATGATCCAAACTCTATTTTCTGAGAAATTTGCTAATAGGGAAAGTTGATGTACTTCTTACACAGTTATCTAAACATACCTGTTTCAAACACTGATGCTTAAAGATTGAAGTTTGGAAGCATTTACTTTAGTTCAGTGAAGATTCAGTCTTAGGCTGACACATCACCAGACTAACAGAGTTTTAATCTGAAATACAGTGCTAATTGTGGTCTCCAAAGCTCTGCCTTCCTCTGGGGGACTACTTCTGTATCTCTCTTCCTGGCAGCTTCAGTGATTATAATTGGTGTCATTAGGAAAGTGTTGAAAGATGAATTATCATGAACTTGCCTTCTTAAAACGTGTGTTTGTTCATCACTTCTTTTGTACTCTGTGACCAGAGTTCTGGAAATGAGAGACCTAACATCCATGGTAAAGCAAATGCTCCTGCTCTTCCATAGTATTTAATTACTCTTTAACGATCTTTGCATGTGCTGTATCGATGTCTTTCATTTCTTATTCTGCTGTTGTTGTACCACTGCATTGGTAAGTTCTCCTGTGAGATTGAACTCTGAGCTATGAAATCAATTCCATTAATGCTCTTCACTTTTGTGATTTGCTTTTGCCATCAGCAAAATGGGACTAAACCTACCAGCCTTACAGGGGGTGGTTGAGCACCTTGTTATTTTGATACAAAAGCTTCCTGCTCAGAGTTGGTGTTGGCAATGTGGGAAGAACTGCATGCTAGGTGAGATGAACGTAAGGGTTTGTGTGCTGCCGGAGAATATGGAGGAAGAAGAAACAGTCTGGAAGAAGAAATAATGGAATCGGGATTGAAGTGGATTAAAATCCCGTGTTTACTCATGACCTCTTATTAGAGAGTGCCTCCCTGTGGTTAGGGATGCTGTGACGCAGTTACACCTTGTGTGGGCCAACCTGCTGCTGAGTTCATCCATGACCAAAGGGTTGAAGCCACAGATTCTTGACACCTGCACATGTAAAGTTTAATGTGATCAGAGATTATTGCACTGGCACCATGTCACTCACTTTGAGAGGGGAACAGACTGAGTTTCATATGTGCA
Organism: Psittacus erithacus; assembly: GCA_009867235.2. Classification (NCBI taxonomy): domain Eukaryota; kingdom Metazoa; phylum Chordata; class Aves; order Psittaciformes; family Psittacidae; genus Psittacus; species Psittacus erithacus. The sequence continues at coordinate 213,504 of WYDI02031734.1, read as the reverse complement.
TGTGGGGAAAACTGACACAGAATGCACAGTCATAAGATGAAAATACCGAGAAGTCTCAGTATTGCTGTGTTCTGTGAAACACCTCTCAAACATGGGCACATTTGCAGGTATCTGCTTTGCTGCAGTCCTCATAACTCATCACATATTCTGATTTTGTTTTTTCTCTCTATTTTCAGCAAACTGCCTAGCTGGGCTAGAGCCGTTGTTCCCAAAATATTTTATGTTACAGAGAAAGCTTGGAATTATTATCCTTATACAATCACAGGTAAGGACTAAAGAAGTGATTACTTGTGCTTTTGGGAGAGTTTAGCTCATCTTCAGAAGCTCCAAGTTACATATTGAGCCACAGGTATCAAGTTTCCTAAATGATTCCTGTAGAAGTGCATATAATTTTTCCATCTTATATTGACTGATATCAGGAAATAAAGGAATAAAGATCATAGAATATGGGTAGATAAAAACTGGAGTGTTGTACCTGTGCCGTTTCTTCCTGGCAAAGAAAACACCAGAGGCTTTTTTATTACCAATGTATGTTGACTGTAAGGATCTTGTATCGTTGTTTTATGTCATAGATTTCATTTCTTTTTTTTTTCTTCCCCCTCATCATGCTTTTATTTACAACTGGACAATTGGGAACCAGAATACACAGTAAGTTCTTCCTCTTTTTATTCTAAAAATAGAGTGAAATGTAAGAGTAGAATCCAAGCCTATCCCTTCTTATTGTAACGAATACATAATGCATTCAGTAGTGGAACTTCATTTTAGCTATTTGCTTAAGAAATACAAGGTTAAATTTGAAGTGCTGCTGTAGGATTATTTACCTTTAGGGGGTTTTATCACTTTAATTTGAGATACTTTTAGTCACTGTCTGTACTAAAGAGAAGCTTCTATAAAACAGGGGAAGGCTTTTAAGGTTCCAGTTATTACGTGGAGACATACGAGCAGATTTTATTTTATTTATTGTTTCATTAACTTATAAAATGCTCGTCTCTGGTATAGTATCTGGGAAACTGTACAATCTGCAGACAAAATTAAACATAATCTGGGCACAGTGCCCAGGAAAATCAGCTATTCCCTCTAGCAGAGCTAAGGCAAAATATAGCAATTAAATCATGAGAAAAATTGTTTTAAATGTGCTGGCCTCAATAATACACAGTAGGTTTTCAGCAACTTTTGGAAGATGAGGAGGGGATGGTGAGGAAGTTCCAGGTAAAGAGACCTATCAGAAACTCCTGCCTTGATTTTTCTTAACTCTTCAATGCTCAAACTGTTGTGAAACACCCAGAGGCAAAAAAGGTTTTAATGTGGTAAATGAGAAAAAGAGATTTAAAGGCTCAGACCTGAAAGCTGGAGACTTTTCAATATGCACTGTAGCTACTGATTACATATTCTGCTTTGTTTAAATTTCATTTCATTGTCAAAGGAAACCCAAATGTCCCATAATGGGCAGTAGTAATGAGGGGACAGATTGTCAGCTACTTCTGTTGGAAGATATCTTCAGAAGGGCCTGTCAGAGTTTACATTCATTGAGGGTTTAGCCTTTGGTAGCAGGTTTAATCTCAGGCTGGGAAGATGACACACGCTCTGTCGGGTCAATGGCTTTTACTTCTGCTTTGTTGTATATTTTTTCTTTAACTGAAGGTCAGAATTTTGATGTGATTTTTTCCTTCAACTAGAAGAGACAAGTCAGAATGATTAACGGGGTGGTAGCAGACAGAAAGAAATGTCTGGGTTTGACATGCAATACATTATCTAAACCAAACAGCAATGCTGTACTCGTAGAATTTGAATCAGGAGGTGATCTTAATCTAATCTGAGGAAACAACACCTGGAACACGATTTGGTGAAGGGCTGTGCGAGGGGTAGAGCTACAGAGATGTTCACAAATGATTGCAGGGGTGAGAAGACTTGTAAAGAAAAATCAGTCTGCAGATGTAGAAGGTAGGCAAAACAGTCACTGACAATATAACTGCCTGTGGGAGCTGGGGACTAATTACTCACCATGGTGCAAGGAAACACAACTAGAAACATTGGGTTGAGATTAAGGAAACTACTTCAGACAGAAAGCTAAAATATATTTTAATGGAGCTGATAGACTATGAAATTATCTTAGAGGGAAATAGAGAAAGTGCCTTTGCCTCAAACTGTTCGATCTAGGACAAAAATGTTAAAGACACCACTGGGAATAATTCCTGTCCTTATCTGGAATATTTCTCTAAATTTTGATCTTCTCTATTCATTAGAGAATTCTGAGAGAAAGAGTAAACCCACAGGCATTGCCCAGAATACGTAAAATAGCTTGGAAACCCTGTTCTTAAAGACAGTGAAATCCCTTCAAAGGGTCTGTGAGACATTCTAAGCATTAAATTGAGCCTCATTTCAAGGAAAACTGATTCTAAAGGCAGGCAAATAATTGGATAAATAAAGCATAATCTCATCGAGTCAAGTACGTACTGCTATGTAGTATGTTCATGCCTTAGTTAACCTCCTGAATTCCACTCTAAACAAAGAGCAAGAACTTAAAGGCTCAGTAGTGTTGTTTCAGTGTCTGTTGGGGAACAACAGGCTCTATCTTGCTGAATAGTCTTAAGGTTTTTCAGTTATAAAATATGAAGGCTTTTGAGAAATTGCATTCAAGCACATCCACTAACATTGAGAGATTCAATGCAGAATAATGTAATCACGCTGGTTTCCCTGTGAAATATTATGGACTTCATAAATATGACCTTCTTAAGGACATGAAATTAGGACATCTTTGAAGAAAAAAGGCTCAGCAGGCATGGAAAATAATTTCCTGAATATTGCTCCTTGCAATGCTTGTATAAAAAGCCAAAAGTGACTAGTTGCATGAATACAAGGATGGAAATTAGATTGTCATGAGGTTAGTACTGGGTCCAGTTATGATGGTGTCTGCTTTAAGGGATGGTATTTGATACAAGCAAACAGCAGGTCAACTACCAAGTCTCAGCAACCATATTAATTTAAAAAGCAAACACACTTAAGATAATGAGTTTAACAGAACTATTGCACAAGTGATGCTTTTGTGGTAATATGTGAAATACTGTAATGTCAGAAGAGCATTTTCAAGTGTACGCTACCCTGCTTGTAGAGGAGGGCCTCATTAAAACTGCAGTACAAAAGACTTCCTATCAGGAAGAAGAGACGTGGGTGATGTCTTCCTGCTGACATTGAAAGGGAGGAGGAAGTAGAAAAAATACTTCCAAAGCTGATGCCAAAGGAAGTAATCCACATCAGGGGGTACTATTTAAAGAATAAGGTACTTCTGTCAAGCTCAAACCCTGGTTTAGGGGCTGGGGCATTACTGAAGAACTGTGTGTGAGCAAGTCTCTCTGGGTTTGATCTTGTAATCAGAAACCTGACAAGACATCATGCTAAAATAAGTGGTTTTATTCATAAGTTCATTTAATATAGTGATTAGATTGATGTTAAGCTCTTAAATCTGGGATACTGTATTTCAGATACAGCTGAAAGGGAGCTCTATAGAACTAATTCTTAGGGATTCTGCTCTGTGAGTGATTACAGGATGTGGGTGCTGGTGAGTGCCTCCTGTCAAGCTACACATGCAATTGGGGAATGGGTGTTGCTAGCTACTAGCTTTTAGCTGCTAGCTACTAGCTTTTAGAAAGCATTCCTATGCTAGTCACAGGCTGAAGCCTCTCTCACATGGAGGATGGAGGAAAGCAGCTCTCAACAGCCCTTATGTGCCCACTTATCACAGCATTTGCAAATATGTGTTCTTAGTATATAATATTTATGCTATTCTTAGCTACGTGGACAAGAATGAGTGAACTTTCAGGAGGCTTTCTTATTTTTCTTCCTTTGTCCAGCTGGATTAGAAATAATTAACTAGAAAGCAAACCCGTTTGTATTGCAAACCAAACAGAAAAAGGATTGCATAGAACTAAGTTTCTTTACCTGTCAGGATATTGTTAGACAATAAGCAGTACAGAGCAAATATCCATTTGACCTGTTCAAGTGACAGCTAAAATCCTGGACAACAAGAGAGGAGCCTCAAGCAAGCAAGCAAATAATCAGATCACAAATGTATGGGGACAAAACCATGGCACAAAAATCATATGATCCAAACACACCGAAAATGAGCCTAACGAAGTTTAGCTACTGAATTGGAGCACAGAGAGATTGGGAGAAATATAAAGAGAATGGAAACGAACTCTGCTGAGTGTGAAGGTGCAGTTCAGGTGTTTACCAGGGATAACTTCAGATAGTTTTGCTGTCTGAGCCAAACAGCTTCAGTGTTGTAGCAGTATTTCAGTTCTGGGATTGAAATTTAAAAGCTGGATAATGTTTTGTTATGGATCATTTATGGCCAATTGTTAGTTCCACAATTATAAGTATATAAAGCAGAATAAACACTAAAACTGACATGTTTTCCTCTCTGCAAGAAGGAAGAGCATTCTTCCAACCTGCTGATGTCTCCAATTAACTTAGGAATAGGACATAAATTCAGAATATTTATGAAAACCAGTTATAGAACATGAAGCAGGAGACAATGAGTCTTTTAATGATGTCTCCCAGTGACAGTAATTCTTCTACAGCAAATGACTGAGGCAAATAAAATGATTTCATCTGGTATGTGTCAAGGCCCCAGAGTGATAGTTGGTAAATGCTGGTTATTGACCTGCTGGTTTCTGATTACTTGTAAGAACAAGCATGTTTTGTGCTTCACTTCGTTGCCAGTTTATCCATGAAGTAAATTATCTGGAAGGAATGTTTTTGTAATTGTTATTTTTATGATGAGATGACTTGAGAAGGACAAAAACACTGTGAGAAATCTGTAGAGTTTTTTCCTGTGTTCTTTTTATCTGATTATCAGTGCTTCAAATCTGGATGTGACCTATCAGTCTTCAGTGCACAAGCTTTTCTTCAGCTTGAGCATATGAAGAGTCTGCATCAAAAATGCAATGGAATCTGTATTGCAGGTTAGAGCCTAATGCACAGTAACTACCAAAATTCCACCTCTTTCACTTCCCAACGTGGAAAGTGGGCTAACTGGGGACATTACTGTAGTAGAACACATACTCTGTTCCCTTAGAGATTCTAGCAAAAGGAAAGACCTCTGTAGTATTTATAAGAAACAAATAATGCCATTTTAGAAAGCAGCAAACATGTATTCTCATTTAGTCACTTCATCCCATTGAACAGCAAATCAAACTGCTTGGGAAAACTCCCTTTTTCCACCACTGCATTACTATAGAACAATCCAAACCCCTCTCTGATTCATGGGACTGTCATTTTCCCTTGTGCATGCTGCTTCTTGCTTCCCCTCCGTTCTTCCTCAATAAACAGTTACTGTTCCCACGTGAGAGATCCTAAGGGAAGGGAAAACCAGGGATAAGTGTGGAGTTTGTGGTTGGAGGCAAGTTGATAGTTGACTGTTTCATCTTATTGTATGTACCACAAACAAATAGTGTTTTCCTTTCTGAGCTTGTTTGTGAGAGTTTAAATCCCTTGCTTATTTTCAAGCCCTTTTTTTGCATTGTTCTGCCTCTTTCCGCCCAACAGCACTTTTTCTGCTCTTTACCACCTTCCTGCGCTTATCTTGCTTTCCAAATTCTCCTCCCTCTCATTGAGTCACACCTTCCAAATTCTGCCATCACCCTGCCCAGCCGTTTCCGTCTATTCTCTTCCGACTTTGTCATCCTGATGGATGCTAGCTTGTGTAGTAAGTAACCCACATCACACAGCAGCTCTGTGCTCTGTGCCGTGCTGCCCGGAGTATTCTGAAGATAGTTAATAGCATGATAACCAGTTTCCAAAGCATTTTAAATATTCAATTAAAGAAACTGTCTTTCTTCTTTCTGCAAAGAGCTGAAGGAAATATTGTAGTTCAGAATATGCTGTAGAGCCATCACTCTTCACATATCTTCTTGCATGCAAACTGCAGAGGCAATGTCTTGTTTACCCATAACCAGGTGTGGTTTTGCTGCTTTCTCTTTCATCCAGGTCTCTTTGTTCTGTCCATCATCCAGTGGCATTGCCAATCTGCCATGTTACACCCTCCTTCCATTCCATCTATCCTTGTTTATAAATGCCCTCTGTTGCTCTGGGGCTGCTGTGCATGTATCTGCCTGTTTTCCCCCTGTGCCCCTTGCTGTGCCAGGCATTCCTCCTGCCTCAGTAAGCCTGGGGACCTTCCATCCAGGTCTGAATCACAGACTGGGGTTCCTGTTAAGGAGAAGTAGGGCCTCCATTTGTCTTTCCCGGGTTTTTGATCTTCAATAAAGAATTGCTGTTTTGTCCCACTGACTACCCAAGCAGTGCCCCAAATTCTGAATTCAAAGGATGTGGTATCTATAAGTTACCTTATTAAAAAACTCTAGTTTTACTTGGCCAGACTCAGCCCATTGTAGCAGTTACTGTGTTCTTTACCTCTAGGCTCCGTGGAGATTGCTCTGTAAAGGATCTGGTTCCGCCTGTATTGCCAAAATAATGTATATGTGATCATATTAAATAAGAAATCATCAGTCTGCAAAGTGGCAGGAGATGAGAGCACAGTTACATGAAATGTCTGCCTCTCCTGGCTTTTATGTTAAGATTTAGGGGGATATGCTTCTGCTGCTTAAAGAAAAAGTGGGATTAATTTTTACTGTACAGAAATGACGCCCAAGGATTGTGGATTAATATTCAGAAGAAGCAAGAGAAGGGCAATGATGAGGTCTCCGGCAGTTCTTCGAGCACTGCAGAAAGAAGCCCAGTGGAAAATGAAGGCAGCTGAAGCTGTATTGATGAAATAGCAGGTTACAGAGGGTGAAGAGACCTGTCTCAGTTACCCCTATCCAACTTACTTACTGGCAACTATAGTAATTCCTGCAGCCACCTCAGGTGTAGCTACTATGCAAAGGCTATTTTACAGTCCTTTCCATAAAGCAATTTTAAACCACTCTATGTGTTTGACTGTCTCTTTAAGACTTTGGCAAGTGTTTTGGCATACTTAGGTTCTTGTAAGTGTTCTTCTAAGTGTTGCTTATTGCTATGGCAACACTAATCAATCATCATGCTAAAAATAGGCCTTTCGTTTTTCAAGAGGTTATCTGTAGTGAATTGAAAATGCAAGTGCAGTCTGTGTTTTCCGTATGCTGCTTTCATTTCACTTTATTTTGATCTGGAAATACCCGTGTGGTAATTGCTATTACAGACTCCAGTTATCTCAGTGGTTACTCTCCTGAGCCTTAAACCTCTTCCAAAAGGGATGCCAAATATAGAAAGTTTAAGGAAACAAACAAACAAAAACCCCAGGGTATTCTCTTCCTTGCTTTTGGGTGTCACAGGTATACTGGATTATAAGAGATTTTTAAGGAGTTTATAATACATCTAAAAATCCTGGAGGTGACAATATAAAAGACTCCTCCTTTTAGAGCTTCTCACAAAGAAATGTGTTTTATTGAAGACACGAGGACTGAAGATTTTGCCCTATTATGCAGAATTTAAACCTAATTTCACGTTCAAGATTCAGTTTGCCACTTTTTTTTCCAAGAGGAACCTTTTGGGCTGTAGAGACACTGAAATGGGAAATTGGAATTGGTGCCCGGTGCGTGTGCTCAGCGCATCGATCACCACCAGGCTTGGGCTGGAAGAACACACACTCCAGGAGGCAGAGCAGAAAGGGAGTGGTGCTCTGAGAGGAAAGGTTTATTACCTGCCATTCACTCTCAAGTCTGACTCTGGCTGCTGCATAAGACTTTTAACCCCCGGCTAAGTAAATACACAGACACTTAAGGAGGGGGGAAAAAACCCGACAACTTTTTGCATGACGAATAATAAAGTCTTTTGAATGATGCATAAACAGTTTTCTGGTGCTGCCAGAGCCCTCTGCCAATTAGTCAGAGTGCAGCTGATGAATCATGAGACACATTCTGTGAAATGTTCAGAAATCTGGACCCAGCTCCATGTTCCTGAAAGCCAGTGAGACCCCCCACAGCTGCTGGAACAGTGGTTGCCAGTCAGTTGAGTTTCTGAGAGAGACACTTGCAATGGAATACATTTTGGTGGATTTTAGTTTGGGTAAATCATGTTTCCATTTAGAATGTCAAATGAGATTGTTATGGTCCTGGCCTTCACACTAGACACACAGAGAAGTTGACTTTTGATAGCTATGTGCAGAAAACTACTCTCTGCTCTCTAATGAAGTGGCTTGAAGTAAATGGCACTTACAATTCTTCTGTAATACTCTGAAGATGCTTGGTCTTTTCTTCATGTTTCTTTTTTCTTAAATACAAGGTTAGAAGATCTCTTTTTTAATTAGAGTTTAGTTTCTGGGTCACAGGAAACAACAACCAGATTTGGGCTTGTTGAACTGCTACAGGCAGTAATGCAGTTCGAGTTCAGTCTATGAAATGGCTGCATTTCAGTGTCACGATCTGACTCATTGCTGGTAAACTCTAGAGAGGGACTGAAAATAGTAGAGATTTTTTAATAGCAAGGTGAAAAGGAAATCTGGCATTTAGCTTTATTCAGAATTTCCTCTGAAACTGTAGCCGTGCTTTAAATAAACAAGTTTTTCTTATTTGCATTCCTATCCTCCACTGTACCTGGAACTGGAACCCAAAAGCAACTATTTTGGTCAAGAAAAATGGTTTTAAGTGTTGAAAAATGTGCTCCTGCTGCATCCTTGTGTCTCCTGGGTCATCCCCTATTTTTTTGTAACCACATTTAGAACTTTTCTTACTTTAGGTACACAAATAGAATTCTTTATCAATCCCTTTTATCCATCTCTTCTTCCAGTTACTATTAAGATAGTTCAAGGATGTTCATTCCACCTTTTGGTTCATTTTTGAGACACAAATTAGAACCTTATAACAAACCTTGGTGCTGGTTTTCTTTTTTCTTTTCCCCTGACTTCTTTCCCTGTAGTGCCTATTGTGTGCCAAGGCTTTTGTTTGCAGATGCCTGTGATGTCTGCCAGAATAGGAGCAACATGCTGAGGGTACACGATGAAACCTGAACTGGGAGAGTATCTGGATGGTTTTTTGGTGTTACAAGATCCCCAGTTCTGACAGCTCACTTATAAATATTGTATATTATCAGCTGGCACTGTCTGATCTACATGCATAGGAACTGTTTAACTGCCCACAACAGACAGGTCGTAGGAGCAGATCTGTCACCGAACTTGCCCATCCTGCACTCCACGTAACTGCTGATATTTTACCGTGTTTTTCCTCTCACATATTCACTCAGTGAACAAGTGCCATAGCTGAGAGCTTGTCACAGCTGAGGTTGGACTGAAACTCGCAAATGTGCTACTCCACAGACATCTAAGAAAAGGCAAAACCTTTGTGAGATCTGAAGAGAAGCCTGTGGGGTCTGGGCATCTGCAGCACCAACATGTCACAGGGAGGATTTCATTATGTTAATGGGAAGACAGTTTGACCAGACGCCTTCTGTGGCACCAGAACCCTATGCTGGCAAAACTCACTCATTTTTTCAACAGGGATTGATTCTGGATGTGCTTGTTGAATACTGGATTTCCTTGAGCAGAAGATTGAATGATGACTTGTTGGGTGATATCCGTGGAAATAGGAATCCATTTTCTGCTGTCTCAAAGGAGATGGTTTCTCATTTCCATTCTGTTGCACCACAGCTGGCCTTTCAATTCATCTCTGTTCTTAGTCACCAGCCCCTCCCTTAGACAAACTCTTCAAATTTGATCAAGTCCAAACTTGGACCAACAGCAGTGTGAACTCTGAGGCATCAACATCCTTGTTGTATAATCTGTACATACAGCACATTCAATAGTCATGGTCTTTACAAAGATACTTTGCCACAGGGTATTAGTGATGCATCACACAAAGAGCTGGCACTTCTGCTTCACTGGCGATTGACGCAAGAAAAGACTTGCTGACTAGTAGTAAAGATGCGGAACTAGTACCCTTCAGAGTTTGTGAAACAGCTACTGTGCCTATCTGAATTGTTGACAGAACTGTGAAATGCTAAAGAAAAGATACATGAAATACTTTTTCCACCGGAACAATGTTGCCTGATATTAGAAATTCTAGTCTTGATAAACCAACTTAAGCAATATGCTTTTTCTTGAAGTTATGTGAGTAAAATGTGAAAGCTGATACCAAACAGCATGTGCTGAGCATGTCAGTGGTTGAAGCAAAGCTTGGTTTTTATGTCAAACATATTTTTGTTTTGTTGCAGTGTTCATTTTTGCCTAAATTCTCCATTCACATAGAGACAAAATACGAGGACAACAAAGGAAGCAATGACAGTGTAAGTATGATGATGGCTTTTGCAAAATTTGATTTAATCCTTGTAGTTAAGCATGGCTGTATGTGGGGGCCATAGGTCTTCCAGTATGGGAGAAAGGCCTCACCAGGTTTGTACCTTTGCACTCACCAGGGCATCCTGTCCATGAGCAGCTCCTCAGCTTGGTGTCCTCTAACACCAAGGAGATAAAAGATTCAGGTACACAACTTCCCTTCTGCCTCTGTATTCTACTTGTTAGTTCTCTAAACACAATGTAATTTACATATGCTTATTTAGTCCTGATGAACATTTATGGAGAGTAAAAAAAAAGATCACTTTTCTTGGGGTGCAATTGCATTCCACGTTATCTGTTCACATTATTCTCTCTCAGTGAAGGGGGTTGAATTCAAAGGTGCTGTTTGGAAGAGCAAACAGGAAGCTAAACAATAGTCAGAGATGAGAGACCTCAGTAAACAACTTCAAGGGAACAATGGCTGGACTACTGAAGAGTTGCTTTTGGCAAACACTTACCAAAAGTTAAGAAGTTCTCAGAGTTAGAGCTTAGAGATAAAAAAGGTAATTAACTATGCAGAATCCTGTCTAGAGGAAGGGGTGGGAGTGAGTAGCCAGCAGCTGCTGATGGGGAGATGCTCAGGGATAGAAGGTAGGAGATCACACTGACTTTGTGGCCTTGACAGGGAGCAAAGCAAAGTCATACAACTTGCAAGAAAAGCGTAACATTCAGTAAAGCCCGGCATGTAGAGATTCAGCCCTCAGATTAATACACAAATACATTTCTACATGTTTCATTTTGGTACACTTTAAACAGTTGTTTGCTGCAGACTTAAGAAATTTCTTACAGGTATGAAATGTGGGTCAAAATGTCTGAAAAATTGATCTGTAACCCAGAGACCTAATGATAGAGTCTTTAAACTGATTCTGGAGAAAGAAGGCGGCAGACAAGCATATCTTAAGGGACATGAGACACTGAGCTGTTCTGTTTCCAGGGGTGTCCCTCCAGCTGCCTTGCAGAGATGGAAGTGTGCTGCTCTCCATATGGGAGGTATGCTTCCCCACCCGCCCTGGGCAGGGGTACTAATGGGGCTGACAGCTGTGCACTGCTTATGGCAGAGTAATTACATGTAAAAGAACAAGGTATAATTTTGAATAATGCTTTTGGCATAGAGATACTTTCCCAATGGGAACATGACAGAGATCAGGTATTAGCCACCAGATACCAACAACTTTCAGTCACTGCTAGTCTAAGCCAGAGAGGGGGGAAAAAAAGAAGTGTATTACATTACCAACTAGATGAGCATTATGTAATTTGTGCACTTGTTAATGTTCACTTCTGCTTTTTGGCAGCACTCGAATTCAGAGCAAGCCCACACCTTTGCTTTTGGGAGGTACAGACTAGTTTTCTGGTACATTATAATGCCAGCAGTGAGAAGACACATTCTGTACTGATGCCTAACAGAGGAAGAACTGAGGCTATTTATTTTGTGGCTAAAATATTATGACTCAAGCCCTGATTAGTACTCAAGTACCCAACCAGTGAATTTAAGATGAACGTAACACAGAGGTAGGATACCCAGATGATGTAAATCAAGGAATCTCTACTCTGCTTGAATCGAGCTCTTCAAATGTAATTTTTACCAGAGTGTCAGTGGGCTAATATTATATTCCCTTTGTATTGCAGTACCTGAGTCAGAGACTAGGCAAGTATTTACCAAGATTAACAGATTTAATTTGACCCTTACTTGAACTAAGGAGGAAAAAGAGAAGAGGGCTGCACTCCAGCCCTGATTTCCATGTCATTCTGAGAGCTGGGCTATTCACTAGTATGAACACAATAAACCAGTGGAAGATAGACATTTTTTGCTGTTGATCCAGTGATGCTGATGTGGTGACACAGATGTGGCTGATACAGCCCCAAAATGCTGAAAGGTTGGTAAATATGGAGAGACTCGATTGAGCCTATGGAGAGATTTCTCTTGAACCAGACATCTAGGACTCAGTTGATCTGGTTTCTGCTTCTCATTGTGTAAGCTTAAATCTCACTTAAGAAAATGCACAGTATTTCTCCTTTGTATCATACGAGTTTAGATTAAATTTCACTGCGTTTTCCTGGTCAGAAAACAACAGGAAACACAGCATCCATTCCTAGAGATTTCTGCGTTTCTGTTTTTCTCAACTATTTCTAGATGCATTTTTGAGATCATACAGGTTTTTTTGAATCCTTGGTCTGTTCTGCATTTCCATCCTAGGTAATAGATCAGATACTGATTGTGAAAAGCAATAATTAGATATAAGGATACTAAAACTAATTCCATTGCTTAGTGGAAGAAAGCAATATAAATGCTCTTGGGTTCCTGTTGTCATTTAGCAGGCTGCTGTGCTATTATTTTATTTAACATGTTGCACTGTCTGGTAAAATTCTACCTAATTACTGCAATATATCTTGATGCAAAAGTCCTCCTGATTTTTCTTGCCAGTTGTCATCATAGAAGGAGCTACTGCAAAATAATGGCACCTGCTTTGGAACTTGATTTTTCCATGTCTCTGGCTTTGACATCACTTTAACCTATTTTAAATGCGCTTAAAGCACTGTTGTTCCAATCTGTTCAAGTTTGCACTTGATTTGCACTTTGTAAACCTTGCCAGAAAGCGCAACGGAAAATAAACCCCTGTATTTAGATAAAACATTGTGTAGATGGTGATAGTGCGGCACCATAAATCCATCCAGTTGTGATTTGTAGTGCTCCAGCACAGGTGATGTTGGTGTATCATATCGAGAAGCTCACGTGGCAGGTCTTTCCTTAGAAAAACAGAGTCATTGTTGGGTGAACGTGTTAGTACATCAAATATTGTCACTGCTACCTTGCAGCTTTATAGCTTCATTAGTAGTGCTAGAAACCAGACCAGTGAGTTGAGGTCATTCAGGGTTTCCTCTAAATGGTCTTTTTAAAAGTAAACTTCTTAGTTTAAAGAGAAATTCTATTTTTATTTTACTTTTATTTTAAGTTACAGAATGGACTTTCTAAAACTTAGAATGATTTGTAAAATGTAAATGACACTGTAGGTGGTATCTGTGGAGTACGTGAAAATGCTGCTTCCCTCCTGCATCTTCAGCTGCTTATATAAGGCAGGGTGGCAGCAGAACCTGCTGGAAGAGGGAAGTGCGGGTTCCTACAACAGCCAGCAGCAGTGAGCAGACAAGCTAGACGAGTGCCCATTAATCACTCAGTGCACACTTTTTTGCCCATAAGAAAAATGAGCAAATAGGGAATTTGAATCTAGATGCACAGAGTCTGTATTTTGAATGTTAAAACCATAAGTCAAATAGAAGAGAGTTCTTAAGGTATAATAATGAAATGGTTAGAAGTGACAGGCAGGAGTGGTGTAACTTACTGATTGTTTGTGAAGAAATGGTTAGTCTGTGGTTTTCATGAGCACATAAAACCCCCTTTTTTATTTGGACAGATATGATTTTCTTTTAACAGTCTATTGAATGGTCAGTATTTATGTATAACTTCATTCTAAACGGTGTATTGCTCTCACTTTTCTCGCATCTCTCTTACCATTTCAGCGTACACAGACAAAATACAGACATACGTTTTGTTTTTCATTTTAATGGGAATGCACCAGCTTGGGCTTTGTTGATTACGGAGCATCTGCCACATGGCTCTAGATGCTGTAATCAATGCACAGTGATCTCACGTGCTGCAGCTCCGTGTCTGTTCTTGCATGCCACAGTCTAGTCCTGTGAATGTTACTGCCTGGTGAAGGCAGACATTATGTCAAGGCTGAAGCAAATCACTGACTTTCAGACACATTTCAGTTTGCCTGTTTGTTGCAGAAGGATCATTATGTTGGACTGGGGTTTGTTGGGGGTTTTTTTGTTGTTTGTTTTTTAGTCACAGAATTAATTTCTGCTGATATTTGGGCAGTGAATTTTTGCCATCTGATACCATCTGGGGAAAGTAAAGTACAGCTTGTAAAAATAATCCAGTAGTTGTCAATAATGGAAATTCAGTGTATGCAAACCAGTGCCTTGTTCTTTGTAGCATGACATTTTGCTCTGGAAAACTCAATGTCTGGATCTTGAGTATTAAAGAATAACATGCAAGACCTTAAAGCAACCTAGTCTTTCTTTTTCCTAAAGGACCATGATATTTATTAGCAAGAATAACATTATTCTTAAGGGCAGTGTAAGCATTCTGAAGCAAAGTTGCATTTCAAGATGACAAATTATGAGTCCTGTTGGGCAAGTTCTCGTGAGAGTATGTCACAGTAATGCTGATAGAGTCATCAGAGCTACAGCACTAATTCTTTCTCAATCAAGAGAAAAATAGATTATCAGCATGTCTCTTGCCTTTCAGAGGTAATAGAGTGTTGAATGACCACTGCCAAATGAAACCAGGAGGTAGTTCCCTATAGTTATAAATTAACACCAATATCATCTGACACATTAGTAGCTTGAGCACACCAAAGCCAGCCAGCTGATAGCAGATGCTATTTAATACACAACCTAAGTAAATTGCAGTGCTATCAGTTAAAGTTAGAAAATCCTTTCTTGCCAGTGAGTTCTCATTCTGCAGCCCCACAAGTGACCATGTACGCAGTATTGAATTGCTCATCGTGCTTCATCCTTAGTCTGCATTTCTGAAGTGTGTGTTCTGATTGTGAAATATTTGACTAAAGTGAGATCAATTTTAGATACGGCCAGATAAGAAGAAAAGCTATTTTTAGTGTTGCTGGTTTGAGGGTGATTTATCCCCCTATTTTTGTCTCCTGTCTTGGTAACACAGAGCTAGGTTGTAATGAACTTAATATAGAACATGTAAATTAAATGTAAATTCCCTATTTAAGGAAATTGCCATAAAAAAACTATTGTCAGCTGCAATGGAGTCAGCTGTGCCCTGGCTTGGCCTCATTGCACTACAGGATATCATGGTGTAAATTGGCTAAAGGATTGCCAGGCACCACTGCAAATATGTCAAAATCAAGGTTCAGCTTTAGGGATGATTTTTTTTGCACCTGGACTTTTGCTGTATGATGCTGTTCAGTATCTGTTTGTTTCTTGTGTGATTTGCAATGAAAAATCTTGATTTTATGAAGCTTTTCCCCCTCTAAGAAGTTTCAAAGGATGCAGGCAAATAAGTGGAGAGGTTAGCTCAGAGTTCCTTCTGTGTCAAGAGCTCTCCTTTTGGTGAATATAATCACAATAGCGTGTCCCTAACACGTATGGCTATTGCAGAACATAAGGCCCATACTGACAGAGTGCGAGCAAGTAATATGGTTGTGCCTCTACTTTTTGATTTTTCTAACTGAACAACTGAAGTGAATTAGTAAACATAGCACTTGAAATGGATGTGGCTTTAAAAAACCTAATCCCAGTTAATATTACTGATAGTCTATTATGGCCTTGGAGCTACTTTGATGTAATTACATACAAATACAGTTCTCTCTTCAGAAAGTACAAATCTAAATGAGATATTTTCTGAGAGATGGAATAATAGCAGAGTCGTGACATAGAGAAAAAAGAGAGCAGGAAACACGGCTGCTGATAAAGGTGTGGCTGCTCTTCCACTCTGCAGCAGACAGTGATACTCCCATGCTGATCAGTGAGCCACGTTGTCTGCTCCCAGGGAGGGATTCAGTCTTTTTCCGTAGAATTGCTCCCAGTTGTGTATGTCCACATGAATAGTTTTAGCCAGTGAACAGGTTTGAAATTGAGCACTTCCTGTAATCTTTGCCCAAGTAAATCTCAAAAGCAAATTAATGGACTTTGGGGGTAGGGGAGGTTGGAACATGACTTAGTGAAAAGTTCCACACTGAATAAAACTCCAGAGTTCAGTTTCTGAGGAGGTGGCCCTTTATTCTAGGCCAAATTTTCCTCCAGGAAAATGAGAGTTAAAGTGGAGCAGATGACACAACCTGCTAAAGGATGCTGTAATATGAAATTGGAGACTAGCCAGTAGTTCTGACGATGGCAATTTAAGGGGATTAGAATTTCAAGGTGGAGAGCAGGTTTTGTACCTTTTTTAATAGGAAAAAAAAGCCTATTCTTGCAGGCCTTACTGCAATTACACCTCTAAATTTTTCATACTGTTAGATCGAGATTTAAACCATCCTACAAATGATGAATCCATATATATTCTGCTCTTGATGACAGGAAAAAAACATCACAAGATATATGCATATATTATGAAACAAAGCCAAAGCAAACAAGCACCAATCTGACCCTCAGAGTCCTACTAGCATAGGAGAATGGACTCAGCAGGGTCTGACTTTATACCTCTCTCTATCCAAACCAGGTTGGCTGTGGGGATTTGCCATAAAAGTTATATTTTGGATTAGCTACATCTGAATGAGGGTAAAGCCAGCAACGTGGCCTGAAGATAAAAGAAAATGAAGAAAAATGGGAAAGGAGCTTGTAGAAAAAGATATTAAATTCATTGTTGACTTACTGTTATCTCATAACCTGACTTTCCATTCTGGCTTTGGCGACAAAGGAAAGTCAAGTCTCTAACAAAGTATGTGCTAGGATATGTCATTGCAGGTTATGAGGAAAATGAAGGAAAGAATTCTAAATACAGCAGCACTTGGATTGCTGCAGTATCCTCTGTGATCTTCCTTTCCTGAGGCACTAGAATCATCTGCCAGAGTCTGAAAATTTTCCCCAAAAGACACTATTGACAATCGTAAAGACAACCCGACTGAGATCTTTCTTCCACTTTTTCTGTGGGTGAGTTAGTCTAAATAACGATGAGGCTTCAGTCCTCTTGCAAAGTGGAAGCGTAGAAATGTTTGTCTCTTGTAAAAACCTATCATGAACCCCACCCCTAAGAAAAGCCAAACCCCACTGCAGAAAGGACTCTCCAGCCTGAATGTTACTCTTTGTTTTCCATTTGATTGTGTATTTCAATCTCAATTAATTACTTGGCTTCCAACTGTAAAGCCTGTCCAGCTCTTTCCAATATAATATTTAATATTCTGCCTTTCTACATCATCTTCTTAAGGATACAGATTGTTCTCACTATTCATTTTCTGCACATTTGTGAATACAGTTGCACAGATTGGAGCCTTATGCTTCTTTTTGTGGCCTTTAATCTCTTCCTTTAAAACTTCTAAATTTTAGTCTCTTTGATCACAAACACAATAAACCCATCCTTCCTACAGATTTTAAGGCAATCCCAGATTATGGGGCTAGGAGAGGCAATAAGAGAATTAGAGCTAGGAAAGAAATCAGTCTTATTCTCTAATGAATTCTTACTTTCTACTGCTGATAGAATGAGAAGATTAAATCTCTATCTGCAAATCTTGTGAGGACAATCTAAGAAGGGGAAAAGCATAAATGATTAGACAGCAACTTGTGCCAGTAAAGGGAAGCAAGAATGTCATTCAACAAACTTCTGGGATGGAGGAAATGGTCAGAGGCAGCTGAAGCAGCAAATAAGGCACAGTTGAAATGGTTGAAAAATTCCTCCTGTTTTTGACAGATTGGCAAAGGCATCTGTCATCCCCACTTCTAGCAAAGCATTTGAAAGAGAAAAAGAATGTAAAACTATATTCCTTAGAGGTGCAATATGTGGATCAAGCCTGTGACAGAGCAGGGCACATTTTTTCAGATAAGATATTGGGTAATAGTTCCAATTTAGGTCCTTGCAAATGTGCAGAGATTTGTGTGTGCTTTAATTTGTTAGGCTTGTACTTAAACCATACACTGACTGATTCAGGGCCTCAGCTGACCTGGTAATGGCCATTTAAGAGAATTCTCCATTATTTTATTTAAAGCTCAGAGATTATACTGAAAAGCATCTTGTTCCAGAAATAGCTCAGCTGTTTTCATCAAGGGACTGCTCTGTATACCTGAATTTGCTTAGGAGGAAAATCAAGCAGGGACACTTATAAAAGGTGACCTGTATTATACATATCAAACACAACAGCTATTTTAAAAATGCATTCCAAAAAAGAGCATGATGGGGAAAGGACCTCTCAGCTCATATTTGTTCAAGTAATCACCATGTTTGCAAAACAAAGACTGGAAAAGGAAAATAAGTACAGGTAAAAGCAGACTGGAATTTCCCTTTGTTACGTTCTTCTGCAGTTTCAGACACATTAACATTTTATATCCAGTTCACAAAGCATTCAGCACTGCTTATTTTATTCCAGTGCTGTTAATGACCAAGACATGTTCAAATGGTAGAGTCAAACTTCAGCTTTTCATATATTTCCTGAGCAGCATTCTCCTTACCAGCTGGTAAACTTGTTCATCATAGTTCATTGCTCACTTTGAATGCTTTAAATGGGTAGCCACATCTTCCAGAACTAGTAAAGCAGCATTCTTGTTACTGAATAGTTGCTGGCATTTTGTATTTTTAACTGTTCCTTTAGGATGAAATGCAATTAACAGAGCGTTCACTGCATTTTTTTAACAAAGAAAAAAAGAAAACTACAGTATTTATGCTTCTTGGAAACATTCGCTATAGAACATTGTGCCCCAAAGGGAAAAACACATCCTTGGCTTGTTACTGATCTTGACAGTGTCTGCAGAGCTTCCCTGAATTTGATGGTTCATGATAGCCTTTTTAGCTAGTCAGTATTTCCAAGTCCCAGAATCACAAGTAGAATTATATTGCAGAGATAGGATCAGTCACATGGGTCACCAAGATGCCTCAATCGTTAAATTCTGGGCAGAGGCACAGATGCAAATGACCTGCATTTCAAATATAGCCATCGTTTGCCTTGCAAAAACAAGAGGCTTGAGGTTCAAAACCAGCTCCTAAAGAACTGAGATGAAAACAAGCTCTGAGTGTGCTCAAATGGATGGAAGTTTCCAGCTTCCACTGAGGACAGTTTAACCAGAATTTTGGTTCTCAGTATAACAGCACCTTAGCCTGAGTTGTTCACACAAAATATCTGTATTTCATTCTTGTCCCTAGAGTGAAAAAGTTAGAAACAGAGTCCAGAAAGTCAAGTTTTTTTACGCAGTGATGGAATCCAGCTCAAAGATTAGAGAACACAATAAACCCCATCCTAGATGTTGACTTTACTATTTGTGACCAAAGTCCCCTTCCAAAAAGTACAAGGAAGACCTGCAGTGTGAGCAGTAAGTGCTGAACACGATGTGTTAACGTTTAACAGTCCTGTTGTTCTGACATAGTGGATTGTTCCCAAAAAAGTCTGTGGGATAATTCATTCAAACTGTCATAAATCTTGCTTAGGAACACCTTGTTTATGTATGATCTTGAGAACACTGATTTTCTTCCCTTTGACATCTGCTAGAGAACGTGACTGTGTCCCTGCAAGAAATTCAGTATCTTACATCAGAAGATGTTCAGATGCAAGCCAAAAATACATTATGTTGCACAAGTCATTGAAATTGCTTGTAACGGTTATTCCAGGTGGATTTTGTAAGGGTGGTGTTCTGAACAGTGCTGAATCCCTTTAACTCTTGCAGATTTTTGACAAAGAAGCTAAAGACCTGGAGCGAGAAGTCTGCTTTATTGATATTGCCAGTGATGAAATTCCTGAGCGCTATTACAAGGAATCAGAGGTAAGAGACAACTTGGTTGCGAATTGGTGAAGAAAAGAATGTAAGAGGCTGCAGGAAAGCCTTAATAGTAATCAAAGCGAAGTTTTCTTTGTATGAGATCTTGCTGATCAGTAGTGTTTAAAAAGCTTTCCATTTGAGGGGAAGCAGATAGCAACCTCCATATCTAGATTGCCTGACACTTCCTTTTGCAGATGGTTCCTCCAACCTTTTAAAATGCTTTCATACCCTTATCAGAACATATCCTGTACCAGATCTTTGATGTTCAGCTGAATTCATTCAAAGTAGAAAAAGACTTCTCTTTGAATCATGAAGCTCAGTTAAGTGTTTGCAGGTCTGAGGGGTTTTAAACGTTCCTGTCGTCCTTACTTGCATCCCGCTGTGATGAATAAGTTGTGCGAAGTGTCTGAGCCCAGGCAAAGGACAGATGAGAACAGGGTTGATGCACAAGGTAACTCAATGATGACCATGACGCAAGACCAAGAGGGACTGAAGTAGACTACATGCTGCAGTGAATCTGCCAGGAAGCATCAATGGCAGCAGACACATTCACTCCCTTAGAATTCCCTTGGAAATCACTCCATGTATATTTGATAGCTCACATCTCCTAAAGAGCACGCTTCTTTTAGGTCAGTGCAATTCACTGGTCTGAAATCAGCAGCCATCATGCAAATGAAGATGAGGTCTCAGTGTTTTAACCTCAGACTTAAAAAATGATGGCTCACAACAAGTAGCTAGAGAGGAAAGATCAGGTCTCTGCTTGCATTTAATTTTGGAGATATGATTTTCCTCTGGAGCCAAGTATATATTCATAGCTGGCAATGAGTATGGCAGCTGTTTGACTATACAAAACGAGACTACATAATCATTTTTAGGATAGAAAATGAAGACTTGCCAATGAATATATTTCTATACCATAGGAGACATGATTTTCAGACTAAAAAAGTTGGGTACTTGTTATCTTCCATTTATAGATCCTATTTCAAATTTTATGCATGGGTCATAAAACCAAATTGGGTCTACAGTAGAATGAAAAGTAATTTTATTAGTTCCCTTAGATAATGAAACCCATCTGGTTAGTACCAAGATTATATAACACCTCATGAAACAGCTTATTGGTCCCATCATCTTACCTGAACTCCATAGTCTTCTGGTTCCATATAGGAATGACTGCTGCTATTGAATGGGTCAGCATTTCAGTGTGCTTTAAAGAAATCATGTCAGATTTTCTGTGTTGGTGTGTGCACTTCCAGAAATGGTAAACATGGAGGTTTAACACCGGGCTTTTCAGCTTTCCTTCCCGTTTTTAATAGCCAACTATTAAGCATAATTTCCACATGGTTACTTTTATGATAGAGAAAATCAGCCTCATGTTAAGCGAGAAAGAATTTCAGTCTTTGTGTTGTTATTTCAAACACTAGAGACCTGATTCCAAGCAAAATGGAATTTTACATGGGTTTAAACAACAAAAATAGCCCAGCATCTGTTGTTTTTTTCTGTACTGATGGATGATGTGTATGTGCCTACCAAATTCTGTTTCAGAATTTGTACAAAATAGTAAGAACACCTTAGCATTTAACTGTGCACATACTGTAACTGACACTGAATTAAAAATAGTTGAATTAAGTATCTTCCAAAGTTCACCAGCTATGGGGTTTTATGCTACCGTATCATGAATGTGAAGCCAAATTCCCATCTCTGATGAAGCCTCATACATCATTTAGGGACTGTAGAAAGATTTTTTAATGTTGTAAATGTAATTTCTGTCTGTCTTCAATCACAACAGGATAAAAGTAACTCTGTGTAAATGAGAAATGGTCTGTGTTTTCCAAATAACAGTTTTAGCGATAACTAAAACCCATTTACTGAAAGCTTTTGAAAGGCGTTTTAGTTCTAATAATAATTTGGCTGCTTTTAGTTCATTTAGCTGAATTGCTACTAAAATTAAAGATTAAAAGTGATTTAAGAATTAGATCCCACAGGGTAGTGTTCTGACTCCCATCTGGAAAGACCACTGAGAATGATTTTAACTTCAGGCATGTCAGTAATCTCTTCAGTTCAGTGGGGTTTCTACATGATTACAGTTAAGTGAGTTCTGGATCAGGGTCAGCATATGTAGCAGCTTCTAGACACGAGCTTTAAATTTCTTTTATATCCTGATGAAAGTGCATCCCTCTTCAATTAAAAATGTGTTTCATTTATTAACAGCAAATTTCATTATTTAGTTGTATTACTGTATATTAAAGAGGTAACTTAAATAATTTAAACCTTTCACACAGTACTTCAACTGCTTGTAAGATGGGTGATTGCTGATATGAACAGACAGCACTAATTACATAGTTGCTATTAAGCTAGTATTTATGAAGTGCTCAGTTATCCTTCACAGGCTGTTTGGGTCAAAAACGTAAGTTTTTCAGAGCCCTGTGTATGAAAAGCCACTTCCTACAGTTTGGCTGTGACCTTTCTTTGGGCTACTGTATCAAATAACATTGATTGTAACAGAATGAGCCTAGGCAGCTTTAGTGTTGTTTTTCTCATTTCTGTAAATGGAAGATGTGATTGTGCAATATCAGTATCATCAATAGAGGTGATAATAGTGCAGCAATCACAGGAGGGTTCAGGAGATACCCAAGGGACCCACAGCACCAAACTCCATACAAAGTGAAGCAACCTATCTCTGCTTCTTAGCACCTGGGATCTAAAACATGGCTTTTCACTTGCCCTGATATGAATCCTATAAACATCTATATTCTACCTTCCATTGTAACTTACATAACAATGATTCACGCATAAAAAGGCAACATGTATATAACATCATACATAAATGTATACTCCATTTGAATTGCACAGCTCATTTTGACTTGTGCTGGTGCTGATGAGAAAGGAGAAGTGTTCCATGAAAATGTCATGGTGGTTGAAGGGAAAATGATTGAATTCAGCTTAGTGCATATCTGCTTTTTCTCTCCTTCTAAATATTAACTAAAATGGAAAAGTGAAAAATATAGTTTGCTGGAGACTTCAGGAGAGCTGTTGTTTTACTGAGGAGGAGCCCCTGCCAATAATACTGGGTGATCTCTTGTCCAGCGGCCTCCAAGTGCTTTGAATTCCCTTCAGAATGGAGAGCTTATCTGTCAGTGTGTGCAGAGAAGGACTTAAATCACCAAGTGAATAGTGAATCAGAGACAGTTTGTAGCTATTACAAACACACACTGAGTCCAGGTCTGTCTTCCATGGAGATGTACTGGTTTCTGCTATCCAAAAAGTTGTCCTTGCAGAAGCCTGGAGGGGGTGTAACTGCAGCAGTCTTGGGCTTCCCAAAGCAGGTGACTTAATTTTAACTTAATGACCATCTACAACCTTCATTGTGCAGTAGCTACCAGAACACTCCACAGTGCTGCCATATCTTAAATAAAGCAGGGGTTTTTTACTAGCATGGACCTAAAAATCCTTAAACTTCAGAAGTTTAGAATGTGAGGCTCCAAATGGAGAAAGCTTGAATCTAAACTAACAAGTTTGCCTGTTTTTCTGTAAGGACTCGCGTATGTGTCCAAATCTGAATGTGTGTATTACATCAAATACAGAATTTTCTATATCTATATAAAGAATGTGCAAGCCTACAGGTAAGAGTAGTTGCACATTTTGTAAATTCATTTCCTTGCGCCTTTACCATCAATGAATATGTATCACCAGCCATCATGTATTCCCCATATAGACATACATATTTATCTGAGTTATAGAAAAGAATAAAACTGAGCTATGCTGAAGAGTGAGGGCCTCAAGTGAATCATTCACTGAAATGAAACATCTACTGTGGATGGGAGCTACTGAGCAAAATGTTCTTTGCAAACATATTCAAGTTCTCAAAATTAACAGTGTTTCATTTCCTGTTTATAACAAAGCAGCTGAGAGTTGGACAAATGGAATAAACTTTTTAAGTTACCTCCAGACAGAAAGATTTCATGCAGCTGCTGCAGTTTTCTTCTTCAGTTGCTGGCTGCTTTTACTTTAACACAGCTGCCCTGTAATAGGTCCAGCTTACTGCTGTCCAGGTGCTTTCAGAATAACAAAAACTCTATCACATTACAGAGCCAGAGAATTATGGTAGTTGAAATAATACAGCTGCCTTGGCCTCCCAGGGAAGGTGTACAACATGTTGGTACAGAGGATCAGAACAGGGCATGGCAAAAGGAAGTGAAAAATTCCTTTTCCTTCTAACTAACTTCATTTGTGAGCTTATGTAAAGCCTGGCTGCATTATCATATCTTAACACCTGAGGACTGCCCCAGTATTTACAATTCTGAAGTATTTAGCTGTCTCTTCCGGAAAATACATTCTAATGGAAATTCAAAAAGAGGGGAGGAAAGTCTTTAAAAAACGGCTCCACATACACATCTATAGTAGTAGCATTTTTACATCAACAAATCTTTCCAGAGCCCTCACTGTCTAAGCTGAAATCTAAACCCTAGTAACTACAGCTGATGGTGGAAGGCCAGATCACGTGTAAGTATTGACTTGAGCACAGTGATGGAATATATTGCAGTAGAGGTCTGAAAAAACTAATCCATGCATTAAAAGGAAGGAAGGGAAGAAGGATCTGCTTTGGGAGATCTGAGTGACTCCAGTAAGGGAACAGTATGCATGGCATATGCACAGTGCACCTTCACCTCTGGAGAGCACATTCACCTTGAGGATCTCTTTCCATGCTGTAATGGCTGTACAAACAGTGAGGAATTTTCGAGACAGATCAGTGACAAGGTAACAAGATGTTCCATGCTGGCTTCCAGCGCACTGACAACGTAGGTGTTGACAGCTGCACAAGAGTATGGCATCTGCAGCTCCTGCTGATCCCATGGTGAAGCTCAGAGAAAGGATACCTATTCAGATTTGGAAGGTTTCTGTAAGCCACAAATGTATCTCATTATTTAACTTTAAGTAAAACATAACATTTCAGAATAAAATCTGAAAAGGCATTGCAACAACCCAGTGCCATATTCTCAGTACACTGGTGTTGCCTCCTGGAAAGGAGGTTACAATTCCATACCTGATGCCTGTGACGTCTGTGGTCCATGGAGAAAGTTAAGTAAATAAATGCTAAATAATAAGCATGTTGAGGCAGGACCAACCATACATGGCCTAAGAAACACTGGGAGAGTGCTGTGTTTAAAACCACACCCATCACAGCAGGGCTTTTGTTTTATTTCATTATAGTTTTACATTTTACTCTCAAATAAGCCCAGCTCACGGGTCATGCTGTTTCTGCTATGTTAGCAGAAGAGCTATTTTTAAATCACCCTGCACCTGGCAATAATGTATTGCAAATACAGAGTAGGTTTTGCTCCTCTGCAAAAGGATTTGCCAGATGGGCTTTCCTAATAAATTGGGTCTGATAAAAGGACGAGAAGGTTATTTAAACAAAAAGATTTTAGCTATGCCATCACATTTAAAATGGATTGAGGATTTTGCCAGTAGATAAATTAAAGGGGAATAGTGAATAGAGGCAGTATTCTTTGGATGATGGCTTCTCTAGAAAGGAAGGCATGGGTGGCTGAAGCAAAAATAAGGCACACACAATTAATTATGTAAATAACAACGTAAAAAGGCGGTCAGAGCAAAGATTAGCTTGCCCAGTTTCTAGTCATGGTCAGAAGTGTTTCAAGCACATGTGCCACAATTCCTGCCTGTGGCACGTGCTGCTTCACTCCGGCCTCATGCCTCTGGTATCTGTGTGGGAAATTGCCGTGCCTTTCACAGGAGGAGCAAAAAATGGCCATGGTCTGGTACAGGCAGGTGCTCAGCACTTCCTCCTGGGACTTGCAGAGATGTGAGCATGGCCCATGAGTCTTAATTTGTTCTGTCTGACCTAATCAGTGAGCTACAGCATGAGAGGCAGGAAGAGCAGCAGTGCTGTGTACCAGCACTATTTCTACTTGTATTTAATAGAAAATTATCCTCCTACTTAATTATTTTTTTTAGAAGGACCTTATATACTGATTGCAGAAAGGACTCCAGGCTGGGAGTCTGAACCTGGCAATTTGAAGTCATGAGTCAGGCACATGAATTGTTCTGGGTTGTGGCTTTCATGCCAAAGTTCTCACCTTCGACACCCTTTGAATTGATGGCCCAGGGATTCAATTCTCAAATTCACTTTGTTTATTGTTGCTGTGTATCTTATAACCTACTACCCTTACCCTAAATCTCTCTGAGCTTACACGCAATATTCGAGTTTTAGCTTGCCTGATCAAGCACTCAGTAAAATCTTTAACATCTTCATCCATTCCTCTGAATTCTTTCTGTTTCCTGGCTTCCGTTCATCAGTTAATGTTTTCAGAAAGGCAGAAATTTCCATAAAAGCTATTGGATACAAGTAGCCCATGCTGTCCATCATTGCCTGGCTCTTTGTGAGGCTCCAAATTTGAGGCTCCAGCCAATTTGTGACTAAACGTCATGTCCTCCAAGAGAAAGGAACGTGATTAAGGAAAGCAAAGGTGCCATCCCTGTGTGCCATTAAAGGAATTTGCAGCTAGGAGTGATGTGGTGAATTGCATTGCAGTAGGTGGATTATTTGTGGGACATCAATGTAAGAATGATTTCCACTCTGAACCCCCTTGTCCACTGGGTTAACATCACAAAGCCAAACCAAAGCTAAACACTTTCCCAGCATCCAGGGGGTTCTGGCGGTTTGAGACACAAGGTCCATACAGGACTAGGCAGTCATGCAGCGAAGCTGCTTGTTATTTGATTTTTATTTGTGACTTCTGAATAGTTGATATTGATTCAAAATCATTGCAGTAAATCCCTTTGGACTGCACTGAAGTTATTCCATTACAGATGTGGTTATCACTGAAGGGCTGTGAAGTGTAACACTCAGTATTACTAATGTGCATATCCGAAACGCTTCATCAAGATGCTGGCTCCATCACACTAGCACCATATGTGCATGTCAGAAACAGCAGGCCCTTCCTTACATTAAACTGGTTTCCTTTTTTATTTTCCTTTCTAGAAATGCTTATTTAACACTGGAATATTTTGCAGGAATATTTGAAATCATATTTCCTGTAGTTATTTCCTTATTCATAGAACAATCTACTAGAATTTTACATCTTGCTGAATATTACATCTTAGTTCTTCCCTTTTTTGCTTTTCTTATTTTTACTATATTGATGAATTCAAGCAGAAAGCATCTAGATCAATCTGAGGTCAAGTTGTATTGGGTGAGAAGATTGGCAACAGCATGAGACTATGAGCTGTAACATACGGTGGTATATTGCCCTGATAATTGATGACACTGAATTGTTTCTCGTGGTGATTTAACATTGGAACCTTATTATGCTGCAAGCTTCAAGTTTCTATTTAGAAAAGAGCATGTCAGCAATAAAGGCAATGACTTTCACAGAGCAGCAAGACTATCACCTCTTTGGAGCTTTGTAGAGAGGCTTTAATGACAGAGCTTTAGCTTATGGATAAAATCAGAAGCTGAGTCAGGAGGTAGCTGAACATTAGAAAAAGGAACACTGAATGACATGTAAGCTCACACTGAA
This sequence comes from Psittacus erithacus, assembly GCA_009867235.2. Classification (NCBI taxonomy): domain Eukaryota; kingdom Metazoa; phylum Chordata; class Aves; order Psittaciformes; family Psittacidae; genus Psittacus; species Psittacus erithacus. The sequence goes on along the minus strand of WYDI02031734.1, from coordinate 186,177 downwards.
TGAAAGAAAATGAAGGATACTTTTATCAATTTTTTGTTAGTTTTTCTCCTGATTGTTTTGTATTCAATTCATAGTTTAAGTGCATACGTAAATACATGTTTAATGTTTTGCATTTATAACAAAGGATGGATTTAAAAGATCTTCCCAGATCTTAGCTTTGGGGAAGACAGCACAGGCAAGCATGGCTGGTTACTCTTGAACAGAGATTTCAGAAGCTCCACTATGAATTTACTGGAAGTACATTATTTTTAAGCTTTGAAAATCAATGCTTAACTGTAAATTATTTCTATTTACAAGATGTAATTATCAGGATTGGACATAAAGTGAAATGGAATTATACCAATATGGAAAATTACTCTTTGATAGGTAAAACTGTCTCTTGTACAGATAAAAAGTAAATTTTAAAGATTAACTAATGTCATTATTGTTTTTTTGGTCTTGCTGTTGTAATTTCAACACCAATTTATTTGATTTTCCATTTCTTAGAAGAGAAACAGAGTTCAAGTTCAATTATTTAGTGTTTTGTCTGTAACTCAGTTGTAACCAGGGGTGGCTGAATTGGAGGAGTTTCATACTTAGGTGCCTACCTGGATATACAAGATACTTAACATTGAAAATGGCATTGCGAGGGTCACATCAGTGTCCATGTGACCAATTGGACATGATTTCAGGAAGAGGGACATGGGTAGACAGTACTAGTAAGTCATCCTGAGGGTGCAGTGGGAAAGCAGCTCTGAAGAAGCCATGGGTTTGGTTCTTTTCCAAAGACCATAATAACATTTGGAGCGCATTGTATTGTAATTACTTGCAATAATCTATTTTCCTATAGCAGAAAATGCCCTAGATTATAGTATTGTCAGAGCATCTCCAAGAATATGCTGCCATCGATTCACTGGCTGCTGGACAAAAGACAGATTGGATTTTAGTGTATCCTGGTGCTTATTTAAGTCAGTTTCATGTTACTTTTTCATGATGTTTATTAGCACATTGTAATATTATATGTCTTATCAAAACATTTACTTTCACACGCTAACAAACAGGACTTCCTTTCCTGCATTTCCCAGTGTGTTTTCTTTGTTTTGCAGGATCCTAAATATTTCAAGTCACAGAAGACTGGGAGAGGCCAATTAAAAGAAGGCTGGAGAGAGACACATGAGCCCATCATGTGTTCCTACAAGCTTGTGACTGTGAAATTTGAAGTCTGGGGGCTTCAGACCAGAGTAGAGCAATTTGTACACAAGGTCAGTGAAACACAAGCTATTTCTTATCCTTCACATAAGCAGAACTTGAGTACTGCCCTGCACAGGAATGTAACTATGACTGTGTAGAAGCTGGGGAGCTCAGCTGAATCTGCATTCAGAACTCTCTCCAAGGGCTGGAAGATCTGGAGCAGAGTTCTGAGGCTGAGAAAAACTATCAGTATTTTCAATACTGTAATAAATGTATGAGGTGAAGTATTTGTGAGTACATGAGAGTACAGGTAGCAGTGATGTGCAGAATTTCTTACAAACAGGTAGTGGGGAAGTTTTCCAATCAGTCTATTAAAAAATTAATGGATGAATGGCATAACAGCCAAGTGATAGTATTTGTCAGAGGATTAAAATTATTCTGTTTATGTACAGATAAATATGTTTTATCCACGTTTAAAAAACTAACAAGGAAAAAGGAATAGTTCCAGAAGGCCTAATTGCCCAAAGATTAATAAATGCTGCACACATTCCCAAATTGTCTTCCATGCAGGTCGCAGCCACACTGATGTGGTCCAGTGTGGGCAATAGATCCACTTGAGGTGGGAGGTTAGGCCACAAAACCTTCAGAGACAGTATGTCTGGCTCTCTAGGACATGTCTCCTTAGACATAAAACTGACAAATATTTTTCACTTTCAATCATGTTGAAAGACAAGTGTTTACTTCTCTAACACTTTTCTATGTAGTTGCTGCAAAGGTATTTAACGTTTCCCTTGTTCCACAGGTGGTCAGAGATATACTATTGATTGGTCACCGGCAGGCGTTTGCCTGGGTTGATGAGTGGTACGGTAAGTATTCTCCAAAACCAGCCCATTTAAAAGGCCTGATGCAGAGCTAATGTCAGCTCACAAAGGATTTCTGTTTACTTTCATGGATCATCAGGTTCTAATATAAGTTGTTCTTGAAAGAGAGAGAACTATGTGTAGTTTCTGTGGAACATAGGATGCTCATTCACAGCAGGTTTTTCTAACGAAAGTAGGCTGTATGGTAGGCAGGCAGCACACAGGGACACCACTACATTGCTCACCAGACATCAGACTCATCACCCTGCGTTGGAGGCAGGTAGAAGCTGCCCCCACCAAGAGTCATCTACATGGAGAACCACATGCAGGTTTGAATAAAGCTTCTTACTAAGACTGCATTAACATGCAGTCATTTCCATGCAGCAAGCTCCTAAGGCCTCTCATCCAACACAATTTCAGCTTTTTAGGAAAGTTTTAAACGGTTAATGTGGATTGCAGTAAAGAAAAGATGGAGCTCAAAGTCCTTTCTGAAAAAGGGATATAAACATAAAGCCTCCTGGGTCAGGTTCAGCAGCAGCTGCATGCAAAAACTGTGCTAAGTCTATGCCCCAGCTCTAGGAACAGGCACTTCCAATAGTACAGAGTAATCTAAATATCAAAGAGCCAATTACACTGCAGAAAATAAGCTCAAAGGGTTTGTACTTTTTCCATGTATTTTCAGTAAGATGTGTCCATGACCATAGATACTTGTAGAACCGTTTCTAAGATACTCTTGTAACATATAGTACAATTGGGGAATATATGTACAACATTTATTCAGACCCTCCTTAAGCTTCAGGAAACACCCTCTTGGGCATTTCATGGGCTGGTGCAAACACACACATCTCCAGTGTCTTCAGAAGTCTGCACAGTTTTACACCAGAGTCTAGCAAAATACAAAGAAATATTAACGGGAAGCAAAGAGTCATCTGTACTTTAGCAGAGTTACTGATGATAACAAGTGAGTAATCACGAAGTTAAACATATGGGACAGCTTTAGCCACAAAGCCATTAACCACAGATTTTCGCATCTTAAATCTCAATGCACCCTGACAAAAATACTCCTTCCCCAAATGGAATGTTGTGATACACAATTATGTCATGGATTTCTGTAATGGTCTTTTTCCTAAATAACGTAGTGTACTTTTGGAACTTAATTGTCAGGCTGAGTGCAAAACCTAAAAAATCTGGTCTCACTAAAAGGGATATGAATAAAGGCTTAAGAACATAGCAAGATTCATAACAGAAAGTGCAGGAAGTTAGTTTAAGTAACTCTGTGCTGTGTGCAGCCCTTCTACCACTGCATTCCTCTGAAGTATAGCACTTGGTAAGACTTGCTGACTAGCAAGTGAATATTTCATTTCCAAAATGAGTGAGATCCAAGTTGTATCCACCCAGTTCAATTTAACAACTCTTGTGGTTTGTGTGCGTAGGGAGAGGTTTTAAAAACACAGAATTTTTAAAGCATCTGTGTGTCATCAGTGTGTCATCAGTGTGTCTGTTATCAGCTTTTAAAAGAAAAGTTTGAGAAAGACTTGAAGATGGTGATAGTCAGTAAAGCAGAATCAAATAATCATGTCATAAAATCAGTTATTAAAGAACATGTTATGTTAGGGATATTGATTACTGATTACTGTAAGTATGAATGTGTCATGTCATTAAATTTACTAAACTGTACTTAGCTTTATTATTAAGAGTATTTCTTTTCACAGCATTATTTACAAATGAAGAGCATGTTCTCTGCTTGGCAAAGTGCATGCTTAGCATGGCTCATGAGCTTGTTTTTCATTCCAGATAACAGTAAAAGACGAACGGAGTAGGATTTTATGGTATACTATGTTTACTTTTGATCACAATTCTAGACTGCATTTCATTTTCACTGATGAAGTACTACATTGCACTACTAATGCAACAGCCGAAGTTATATCTTTGCTTAAAAGCTGTCTCATAAAATGCAGCAAGAGCCTCATCTCACATAACAAGGAGTGGTGTGATACAAGAATTCACAAATCCAAGTGGCACATAATAAACTTGAGAAAAATTACAGCCTCGAGAACAAAACCACCATGTACATTACCAAAAGGGGAGCACATTTACAAGTTTGTTATGCTAATAAAATGCTGATTAAGCTTTGTGAGTAAAAAGTTGATGGCTATTTTCATGAAGCTCTAAAGTTATCAAACTGTTGTAAAGAACAGACCAAAATCCTTACAGCCTTCATGTTCACTTACACCTTACTCTCAGGTAGATTTATTGAAAGCATGGGAATACCCAGCAGAGTAAGGTCACAAGTCAATGAACTGGATTCTTCATAGGTTTACTGGAAGTGTGGTTTATGATGAATCTTCTAAAACCTGTAATGCTTGCCTGGAGTTACATAGCAGGCACCTAACAGGTTATGTGCTACTTTGACAACACCAGGCATGCCCAGACAGTGATAAATGATCCTGCCCCTAGAATCAGCCTGATTTGTAGAATATTTCTAATTCTTATAGTTTATTCAATTGCTTGAGACTACAAAACTGTTCACACATTCACTATTCATTCACTTACCTGTATAATTGTTAGTTTCTGGAATCTAAGCTGACGTGCTCTAACTGTAAGAATGTTTGCTGGTTATGAGATGTACTGTGCAAAAATAACATAAAATCTTTTTGAAAGTGCCTGGAAAGGTAAGTAAATATTTGCAATATTTCTGTCCCTATCCTTTATTCCAAGGGATTTTCTAAAATCTTTTTAGAAGATCTTGGCCTTTGCCAGGGCCTGCACATCAATACTTTCTGCCTACTTTGTGTTACATGGATACTCCTAAGCAATTTCCACTCCTTCCTGTTCTCTGACTCCCTTTGACTTAACCTTCTTATACCTTCCTTGGCTGATATAACTACCTTTATGAGTCAATCTTCATAAAGCTAGTTGCTCCATGCTTTTTTTTTTAATCCTTTTTTGGCTTCTGCTGAAAGACTGTTCCTAGAACGTTCTCCTTAAGAAAAAAAATGAAGTTTGCCCTGAATCAATGGAAAATGCCAACAATTTTGAACTTTTTACAGATATGACTATGGATGATGTTCGAGAATACGAGAAAAATATGCATGAAAAAACCAACATTAAAGTTTGCAACCAACATTCATCTACTGTGGATGAAATAGAGAGCCATGCCAAAGCAAGAGTATGTCCATTTTTAAAACATATTGCCCATCCTCAGCTAATACACCTGCACAGATCAAAGAGCAACTGGCTGATCTTGTTGACCAGTCAGTGGAATCTGGGGGAGGTTTTGCTTCAGTAGAAAGAGAATGTTTCTCCATGAATGGATTTCCAGGAAAACACAATTCTTAAATTTCCATTGGATGCATGAAGAGGAAGTTAAATATGGGTTTTATTTTCTACTATTTAAATAGTTATAAAATGCAGGAGTTCAGACTGCTTCAGTCAAAAAGCCAGGAACATGGGGAGTGGAAAATTTCTATGGAACTGATAAAATGATTTGCTTCACTAGGGAAAAAAAAAAGCTAATGAATTTTTCACTGTTGTCAAACTACTTTTAATGTTGTCATTGATTAAGGTGATATCTTTTTCAGCAGTATGTAACAGCAGTTTGTGGAGAAGGGCAGGTTTCTGTGTAGCTTCTTTGGTTCAGATTCTGGAAAATTCATTAAGTGTTGGAATTCCTAATCTGGGCACGTCAAGCAGAGGCCTAGAATCAGAAATTATTACTATTACAAATAGAAAAAATAAGTGATATGAGTGATACTTGCTTTTGAAATGTTATTATTCCTTCATTTCTACTAACTGCACTGTAGAACTCAGTGATGGTTTTACTCATGTTACAAGTGTGGGGCAAGGCCTGAAGGTCTTAAAGTCTTCCGTTTGTTTTTGCTCAGTAAAAATGCTCACCAGCTGGAGAAAATGTTGTCCAAGTGAAAACCAGGAAGGTAATTTTTGTGTTTGTAATGCTGCAGCTCTGTGAACATCAAGTTAAATCCTTAGCTGAGCAGTAAATTGAGAATCAGTTCTGCCTTTGGCTCTACACTTCAGGATTTGGCTTTGAATGAAGTCTGACGTTCATCCTTAGTTCCCATGTGGAAAACTTGCCATTGAGGTCAGAGCAGAGTTTGTCATTAATGTGAAGAAAAAGAAAGTCTGAACCTTCTTAGCTCATGGTAGAGACTTGTTTTACTTGACTGTATATCAGAACAGAAGGGAATTTAAACCAAGTATAAGCTAAAAAGCAAACGTCAGCTGAAGGGACAGTATTTCATGTCTGAATTTACAGTGAACAGTCTTGCAGGCTGCCGCTTAGCAAGACTTTAATCAGTCTTCACTTAAATGGCAGGTAAGCTGAGAAATCTTCCTGACCTCGTTCATTTATCCAAGACAGCTTTTATTTCAGATTGTATAGAAGTCCTGGATTGAAAACAGCTGAAATGGATGGATGGGCTGCCTTTGATGTGAGGGTGCTTTAAAACCCTTTGAGTTCAGAAACACTACACACATTGGTACAGGGTGTGAAATGAAATGTAAATCAGGCAAACAGGTTGAAATCTATCTCCAACACAAGTAGGTACAGATATTCTGAGACCATCTGTTTATTTCCACCTCAGATTTGAAAATAGCTTCATCCTCCCTCCTAATAACTGGCAACGTAGGCTGGAAAGGTCTCTGGAATGTTGTCTGCAGGAAAGAGAGAAGGCAGCTGGCAATATGCATGCTTTTATTGAGTGAATATGATCTTATAATGCAACATAAAGCTGCTTCTACACAACATTTGCAGCTAAGGCTACAGATGCATGCAGCTGGCTAATATTAAAGTGTTGATGTATGGAAAGTATAGGATTTTGGCATATATACGGTAAGCACCATTGCCAGCCCCATGGCTTAGACACCCAAAATGGGGAGAACTTTTAACTGATTAAAATGCTAGTGGGGTTATTTCTGGGGTTTTGAGCTTTTGGAGCTCAAAAAAAATAAAAAAAAAAGAAAAAATATAAAATGGTTTAATAAAATACTTCAAATGTACAAATTTAATATGATGTTCAGTGGAAAACCTCAAATTAATTTCAGTTGGCTCAGTGGACATCTTGCAGGCAGGGTAGACGTGAAGCAGCGTGTTTCAGGTTTGTAGCAGATGTCATTCTCTTGGGATTTTCCCGAAGTTTTGCAGGGCTCAGCTCAGAGCCCATCCATGCTGGGAGCACTCTGCCCTCTTGTGGGTTTCCACAGCACTGTGACACCTTTGTCACCTGCATGACAAGACTTCCCCTTGCAAAGAGGCTTTAACCTCGCATCTCATCTTGCCTCTGTCTTGCAGGGCATTAAGCAGTGGATTTGTTAGTTGGCCATATATGTTTTAGTACAGATTCTGGAGGAAAAGTTGGCAAGCATGTTTTGGCTTTATCAAGTGAGAGGGAATTCTTTAGGCTTTGTTAGTAGAAAAGCAAACAAGCCTCATTTACGTGCATGCAACTGAAAGTCAGTGGAAGCTGTGCATGGGGGGAGAGAGTTTTCATCCCTTGAGAAGTACAGCAGATGAACACCCCAATGACAACCCTTTACCCATTCATGTTCATCATTTAAATGAAAAGAACAAAACCCTGATCAGTTTCATTTTGTTAGAAGTTCTGAAAAATTCTACTTGCTGACTGTGTATCTAAATGTATTCTTTAACTGCCTGTGAAATAGCTTGAGTTTTCCAGCAATTACAGAAGTAGCAATCTTTATTCAGTTCAGACCCAGGTACAAGAAGAACCATTAGTATGTGAATAATGCACTTGACTTTGTTTCCTTTACATTTGCCACTGATTGTGCTCTGATCAATGTGTTACTATAGGAAGGTGTTCATGTGAAGAATCGTGTAATTATATGCATGATAAGCAGTCATTCCCTGATGACAATTTGGATGGCAGTAATTTAACCGAGTTAATGAAACAATCATTTGAGATTATTCTAATATGTCTTTGTTTTTCTTTCCTTCTTGTTGAAGACATGACAATGGATGAAGTCCGAGAGTTTGAACGAGCAACTCAGGAAGCCACCAACAAGAAGATTGGGATTTTCCCACCTGCAATATCTATCTCTAACACTTCCATGCCTTCTTCAACCCGCAGTGCTCCATCTAGTGCCCCGTCAACTCCTCTTTCCACAGATGCTCCTGAATTCCTAACAGTTTCCAGAGAGCGGCCTCGGAAAAAGTCTGCTCCAGAAACTCTCACTCTTCCAGACCCAGCAAAAAAACCCCTTTAAATTCACCCAGCATGTTTCCTCCTGATAAGCCATGTCTACCACAGCAAGAGTGATGTAACTCAGTTTCTACAAAGGTCATGGTGGTTTGTTGTTTCTTTTTCTTTGCTTAAAATAATCTTTCTGGTGTGGAAAGATTACTTCTTTCCTCAGACTTGATCCTTAAAACCTTCAGAGAAGTGCATGCAAGAGAACCTAGTCTATATATTCCTAAAGTAGTGTTTCAAGCCATCTGGTGCATCGTCCTGACATACAGTGACATAGTCTGAGGGGAACGCTGTAAATTAAAAGAAATCTTTCTGTAGCAGTATTCTATCTACAAATCCTCACCTAGGTCATAGCATTTACAATTAGGAGTAGGTATTTAGTAAAGCTGCCAAGGACTTCTGTGGCAGATTAGTGCCAACTTGAATGCAGGGTTAACAGGAAAAAAATCCTCCCATTTTCTTCTTTTATAGCTGATTTTAAAATCCTTCCTGCTCTCAGGCTTTGGTGTATTCATGAACCTTTGACCTGTAACTCATTGTACTTGAACACCAACACCAATCGCTCAAGATTCACATTTTGCTTAATATGACTCAGGATTTGGGGCCTAGTTAACAAAGAAAATTTTTCAAACCTACAATATCACTGTATTGGAGCCCCAATTGTAATTAATTATACTGACTTTGAGGCCATTGAACTATTTCTATCTTGCACAGAATTTGTAAAAGAAACCACCTATTTCTTGTAGATAATGTATTTTAATAGCTCTCCCCTGTCCTTTTGTGATCTCTTAAACCCCTCTTGGCATTCATCAGTTGTGTTCCATGTGTAAGACTGCAAAAAAAGCAGCTAATTTGAGCCAGTTGAGAAGCAAACCCAATGAATTCTGTCTTTTCCTCCCTGGAAGATAAGTGGTAGTTATGCTGTTAAGACCTTGAATGTAAAGGAAAGAAAACATGAGACTCCTTTTTCTTTTCTGCCTCCCATCTTTCCTAAACAGCCAGCAGAAAGCTGTTCCCAGGCTTTGTCATCATCTAGGGAAGGGGTGAACATCAGTCACTTTTAAAAGCAAATGAGTTGTGGGGCTGCTCAGTTCTGTATTGGGTGACATTAAGGAAACAGAAGTGCCCTTCCTGGTCTGTGTGTGAACTCACTCTTTGATCTCAGGAATTAAAATGTAGAAAAGATGTTTCCTGGTGGAGAAGACTGGAAGGAGGAGAAAAATAAATGGTCTCTTCCTAGGCTCAGTGAGAGACTTTCCCTTCTGGCCCCCATTTGGGATACTTTGGTCCTTTTCATCCAAATTGCTGTTTAATGAATGCTGTCAGTACCCACCATTCTTGCTAGCTGTAGTAGAAGTAAGGCCCTTTTCAATTCCAGTGAATGACAGCCATTGACTGAATCATACAAAGTGGGTGATACTTTGTGCCACCGATGACATTGGACATGGGATAGAAAAAAGGGAGTCCTCCAGAGCTGAATTATCACTGAGTGTTGGCAGGGGACGGCCTTTTACCCAGACAGGACCTTTGTGCTGTCTTCTGAGCGCAAGGCAGTGATTCGACTGGCTTAAATGCACTGAACTTCCTAACAGCTGTAGATCTATAAAATTATGTTGAGTGTGTGATATTTATAGGGTAGTTTCAGTAGCAGGAGAATTCCACTGCCAACCTGCACTGACAAGTGTATATTTGTTTGATAGTTAAAATCCCATAGGTAGCAAAATCCGGGAGCCTTTCATAGGTTAGCTGTGGTCTGACTTCCTGCATTCTCCCACTTACTGTCCATGTTCTGCTTCACTTTTCTTCTGAGAGCTACTAATTCTGTGTGATAGTAAACTAATGAGTGATGCTTTTTTTGCTTACAAAGAAGCTGCTGTAATAATGCAAGCAAAACCTTCCTACATTAGTTTATTATTTCAGTTTCAAGAATGTACAGATTATATATTCATGATTATAACTGGTCTAATCTCATTATTTTTTATTTAGTAGCAAGATTGGAACATTGGCAGAGAAGGGAAACCTTTGAAAACATCAAGCATTGTTTGGCTGGGGTTTTATTTCCTGAATTTGACCTATGTAGAAATAGTTTAGGTCTGCTCCACCAGAAAATCTGGTTTTCAGTGATTTTTTATTTGTCAAAGAAAGCCGTAATGTCCCTATGCTTACAGATAAATGTTTCTATGTAAGTTTTGGCATTTGGGTTTTACAGAGATGATAAGACAAAAGCAGTCGTACCTTTACTCATCTATTTAACAGATTGATTTCCGATCCCTTGTGGTTACATCGATTACCATATTAATTTGGTTTAAGGATAGGGCATGTATGAAAATTGTGAACATACCTGTATAGGACACGTCTTAAGAGCTGCATGACACAGATGTAGGAGAATGACAGGATGCTCAGTGCTATGGCTCTGTGGTGCTGCTGCTGCAGCCCTTCTTCCTGCAGTGCTGCTCTTGAGGAGAGTTCACTGACACAACAGCCTGAATTCATTGTGGGCCACCACGAGGATCACGATCAGCCACTTTGCCTCCATGGGGCTTCCTAATGAAGGCAAATAAAAGGATCTGTAATGTTCTGTTGCCCTGGATAAGAAACAGGCTTTTCACTGCCTGTGTAAGTACCCTCTGCTGTGTTCTGCTTTGCTTTCCCTACCAGTCATGACCTGTTTGGTTGATAGGATCTTTAAATATCCTTTTCTATTTGGTTGTTTTTCCTTCCTTTCCTTTCCCTTTCCCTTTCCCTTTCCTTTTCCCTTTCCCTTTCCTTTTCCCTTTCCCTTTCCCTTTCCCTTTCCCTTCCCTTTCCTTTCCTTTCCGTAGGACAATTTTTTCTAGAATATTCTCAGCAAACACTCAAACCCACACAAAACTAAAAAGGAAGGTCTGAATACTAAAGTGTGTATCTTGGGGCAAAGGGATGGTTTTCATTACTGATTTTTTCACAGTGTTTTCTGTTGTATTTTCAAGCATGTTTATTAGGAGAAAAAAATGGCATTTTGCAGGTGTTCATCACTTCTTTTGTGAAAGCAAATTGTGTGATTATTTAGTGAGTTCATCTTTAGAATACGGAGCCCTGGGGCAAAGCTGAATAGGCGCAATAGCCTGTTCCTGTTCTCCACCACAGTGACCGAAGACTTACATGATGCAGCTGTGCTAGGACTTGAGGGGAGTTCTTCACCAAGGAGAATTCAGTTTGGAGCAAATAACAAGATGAGCTTGTTTGGGTTTCTATTAAAACCTCCTCCCAGCTTTATTTTTATGTATTTCATATGGAACAATCATTACAAAATAACTGGCGGTTCATTCCTGTCTTTAGAGGGGTAGATCTAAAAAAAAAGGAGGTATCCATGAAGGCTATGAGGAGCAGCACATTCCTGAAGCACCTACTTATGAGGATTTCTTATGAATGTAATGGTTAATTTTGTAAATGACTGGATAAACCCTATGGAAAGAAACTATTTTACTTTATTCTTTAGCTTTTTTTATTATTCTGGAAGGTGATTTTGTGACATCTAGTAGCCAGTTTGCATTAATTGCTGCTGTAGAGATTTTGAAATGGAAATATTTGTTCCTTGAGTTTCAGTTTGTAACCAGACCGCTGTATTTTGTTAAAACTGCTTTGAAGCTTGCTGCACTTCAAACCAACCTGCTATCCTTTGAAACAAGGCAAATGTATATGCTTTTTATGAATTAGTGAGTGCAGTAAGAGAGAATTCATGATCTTGTCAATAGGAGCTTTTCTGTTTCCATTGTTTGGTCTTGGGTTTATATGTGTAACTTGAAATTGCTAAGTAAGTCTAACAATGTTTTCTTTATAGGAACAGCATGGTCATTGAATTACAATCTCTTGTAGTTTTGTGCTGTCACTGAAACAGGTTTCATTGGTTTATTTCATTTCTGTGATAATTCCACCTGAGACTCAGTGCCCAGGAATTCATTTCTTTTATTTAGAGCTATGGTGGCTGCATTAGTCAATACATTACCACCATTAAAGAAGGACCAAGTTTTGAAACGCTCTGCATGTTAAACAATGCAAGGCTCAGCAGAAGAATTTGATTGTCATATTTCTCACTCATATCATTTAGTTTCTGATTTTTCCAAGTTATTTATTATTTTTAATATTGTATTTTTTTCCTTGCATTTGTTGTAAATAAACTACCAACAATTATTCTTTACAGTTGTGGCTATTTTCTTTCTTTAGGTCTCCTCTAGCAAGGAACATATCCAGTAACATTTCTACCCCCAGCTCTGCAAGTCACTTCCTCAAAATTACACAGCACGAAGAACTGGATTTGTAAGGAAAATTTAAACCACTTACAACAACTAGGTTTTGTTGTGCCTCAGCTTTTTAAAGATGTTATCTGGGCAGGTGCTGTCACTTTGGTGTCATCCATTCATTTGTAAATGAATGTTTGTCTGACCAGGAAGTTTTTTCAGTAGGGAATCTATTTCTCTATGCAGCCCAGTTTAGCAGCCCAGTGTTATGGTACATACTGGAATAGAGACCATTCAAAACCTCTCAGACTTGTAGACAAGTCATTTAATTGTAGTCAACAGCAATTTTGCATGTTCAAGGATTCTTCAAGCTGTTCAGTAGAGGCTTACTCCATAGAAACGAAGCTTTCTCTGCACCAGAGGAACAGTAGTCACATATTCAGTATAGAAATGCTCCACAACAGTGTAGGGTCAGGCACAAGGAACAAATATGGGCCCAGAAAGTGTTTTAAGGTAGAAACCATTCAGTCCTGTGTGGCCTTGAGCCTGCAGTAACAACTTCTCAGATGGCTTGAAGTGCATGGAGACCCTTTTGAGGTGAGGGTGCAGGGCTCTGCCCTGTGGACATTGGAGTCTGCCCAAGCCTTCGCCACCAATGAGAGCCTGTGACTGAATCCATGAGAAAAAACTGTGGCTGAATCCTCCACAAGACCCCAAAATCACAGAGCTGGCAAGATGTGTTCCTCGTAACGCATCTAACGGTTGGGCACAACCTGTTCTGTTGTTCTTTTGGTTTGACTTGATGGTTTTTACACTTCAGGCTTTTATTGCTACAGCTTCATTAAAATTTGAGCACAAAGAAAATATGAATGCATGAACATTACAAATGGGTTAAAAACCTGAACCTACTGCTGTTAAAATTGGTGGAGTTGGGCTGCACTCTTGCAGGGGGAAAACGCCACCCTGTATTCTTTACAAACATGAGGCGTCTCATAGGGCAGGAATGCATGTAATTAGTCTTAAAACCAGCGATGTTTTACTATGTGGATGCAAAAGTACAGAAGCCTTGTATCTGATGTCCTCGTGCTAATCTGCTTCTAAATGACACGTTTACACTGTAGGAAAATGGAAATGGCCTGATGAAGGCCACGCATGAAATGCCCTGCAAACAACTGAACAGTGGAAATAGGCAAACTGCTGCTGAGGGTGTTCTAAAATGAATGGCTCTTAATTGTGGCTGCCCCATCCCTGGCAGTGCTCAAGGCCAGACCGGACGGGGCTTGGAGCAACCTGCTCTAGTGGAAGGTGTCCCTGCCCATAGCAGGGGGCTGGAACTGGATGAGCTTTAAGGTCCTTTCCAACCCAACCCGTTCTGGACTCTACGATTTAATAGTATGTAAAGCAGTCACCGCACCGTATCTGAGTGTCCTTCGCAAATCCCAGCTGACAACGCCTCCCTGCACCCTCAGTAAGCGGCAGGACTGCCAGTCCCGATCTGGCCGAGCACGGCCTCATCACAGCACTGAACCAAAGCGCGACCCAAACCTTCCCGGTCGCCAACGCCAGACCCCACACGCCCCCAGCCTCCGGAACCACCCGAACGGCCTCGGCCTTTTCCACCGCCCCGGACAGCGGCGCATGCGCCATGCCACGTCTCGCGAGAGGGGGAAGCTCGCGATCATGGCGGCTCTCTGTGAGAGCTTCACGCTGTGCGGTTTGAGTCCCAGCAGCGGTGTTGGCCTTGATGGCGGTCTCCTGGCGCTGGAGCCGGGCCCTGACCGCGACCACGTCCTGCTCACCGACCGCGGCAGGACGGCCACGCTCTTCAAGGTAACCGCCCGGCCCCGGCCGCTCGGGACATGTTGCTGCTGCTGCCGGGCAGCCCCGGCCTGTGGGAGGGTCTCCGGGCAGGGCCTCGGAGCCGCTCTCCCTCCTGCCCCGGCCGGCCTGTCACTGGGCGCCCGCTCGCTGCTGTCCCGCAGCCGGAGGCGGGGCAGCGGGGACTTGGTGCGCGGCTTCAGCCTGCGCCTTCGGGTCGGGGAGCGGGGCCGGGCCGGGCCCTGTCCCACTTCTGTCCATCTCTCCCTGCTATGCCCTGCTCAGCTCACCTCTGCTGTCCCCCGGCCTGTCTGCCAGTGGAGCAGGTGTCGGCTTGGGCTGTTGCTTGTGTATTTCTCCTTTTGCCGATTCTCTCTCGCGGCTCCAAGAAATGCTCCCTTCCCGAAGCTGTAGGGTGCATGATGTTGTTCCCCAGTAGTCAAGGTGATACGTGTTTTGTCCGGCTGTCAGATTTCTGTCAGCTGCCTGCCTGTTGGTCGGAGGATGAAAGGTTTTAGCTTGCAGTTTGAAACCAGAAGTATGCTCTGGTGTCTTTTAATGTATGCATTTATTTCAGTGGACTGTAATAAGAAACTTGAGCAAAACATTCAGCTTTCACGTTCAGGGCAGTAGGTACTGTATCTTGATGGTTTCATGATACAACCTGTCCCACTGGCAAGACCATACTGAGAACATAAATAAGTTGGTAAACATGCCCAATGTGGCTGCCGATGGAGGAGAGAGGATTGAGTACTCTCTAGCAGCAAGATGTAAGTCATATTTAACATAAGTTTAGAGGGTGAAATTCATTGCTCTTGGTCCTGTATTGAAATTGGAAGAGAAAAAAGTGTGGTTCTGTGCTTGATTATATTAGTGAGTAGAATTAACCAACTCAAGTGATTAAAAGTAGTGTCTTCACTTGAGAAAAGCCATGCTGCATTCCTGTGCTTCATGGCATAAACCCATCTGACTGTTGGAGCTCAGAAGGATTTCTTACGTGAAAAGAAATAGTTCAAATTAATGGAGAGCTCTTTCATGTTATTCTGAGATTTTTGGTAGTAAAGTCAAGAACAGGGATGCTGAAGTAGGTGTTCTGAGTACAGCAGTTCTGTGCTTTAGTATGCTCATTCAGCTCAGATATGGCTGCCTTGCATTTCCTTGCTGTTGTGAGGAAAATCTCCAGGGGGTACCGCCCTATATTTTAATTATAGTGTCTTTGTTCTGACTTTTCCAGGTCTCGGATCAGAAGCCACTGGGCTGTTGGTCAGCTAAACACGGGCAGATTATCACCTGTCCAGTTGTATGCAACTTTGAAACTCATGAATATATAGCAGTTCATGATGACAAGGTGAGATCCTTTATCTTTTCTTAAGGGGAAAAAAGGATGGGGTGAGTCTTCTGTGGGAATGTAGATAGGGGAGAAGTCAGGGGTGCTGCATTTTTGGTTCAGCGTAAATGCATGGAGCTCTTGCCACCCTCTTACAGTTCAGGTCCCCTCTTTGAGGGGATGGGGTGGGCAGTTCTGCAGCCGCATAATATGTGTTGTGCAATATGAAGATCATCTGTGCTGAGCACAGGTTATGCAGTGGCCTCCTGAAAACTGCCTCATTCTCAGAAAGAGATTCTCATGCATATGTTCCCCAAGGATAAGTTATTTCTGTTCTTGCAGACTGGTTGGCAATGACAGTAACACGATTACTATACTGAAATGGTTGCAGTGGTTCATACCTGTGTCTTTGTCTCATGTTGTGCAGTGAAACATTTCCTGTTTGTGTGTGTATGCTCAGTGCATGCTTAACCTTTGGCTTTTTGTTATTGTCGATTAGATATTTTTCCTGCCTTTCATTGTTCTTCTTGAAGCATTCTCTTTCAGATTAGGTTGTCTGTATCTTAATCTGTCTCCATCACTTTGATCTATTAGAATTCTGCTGTATCTTTTTTCCTTAACCTCACTCTTCCCTTTCCTTCCTTTCCAATTTGGGATTTATGAGCTCAGTTTGTATTCCTCTTGTCTCTGCTTCAGCTTCTTCTCATGCAAACTTCCCTGTCTCAGTTCCCATTAAGATTACTGTGAATACTTTCTGTATATTTTCCTCCTGTGTTTCAGGGACATGCAATTGCTAGTATTTTGCATGCTGAGATGTGTGTATATTTCTGTTTTATGGTGCTTAAAAATGATGCTTCTCTTAAAGGTTTTAAGAATATGGAAAAATACAGATGTTAACTTGGACAAAGTGTTTAAAGCAACGGTAAGTCTCTCATATGTGTTCACTTTTATGTTAATGTTTTGAATCCTGGTGGAGGGAAGAGATGCTCATTTTCATAGTACTGGTAATATTACAGTTTAGCTGACTATGATCTTAACTTGTACTTCATGATATTCTGGAGTATTGTGAGGAATCCCCTTGGACTGAGAGACCTGATCATCAGGTATTTATTTTAAAATGATTGGTATTCCAAATTCAAAGTTTCAGAGGACTTTCTTCACAGATGATGTTCAATTAAAGAGTCATATGTATGGTCAGATACGGATTTTTGTGTTCTGCTCTATAGCAGGTGTTTGAACTCCTTACCCTCAGTTATGGTTCTTCTTACGCGATTCAAAAGTGTGATGCTCTTTGGGATGCTTTTCCTGGCTTTTTCTTGGCTGGAGATTTGCATTGTTTGTAGCATTTTGGCAAATTGCAGCTATTATTTCAACTACTAGGTATGTTATCAGGCATCTTGCAGGATCATCATTCATCTGTGACTCATTTATTGAAAGAACTTAAAAAAAAAAAAAAAAAGATGGATAAAACACTTCAAGGTAATGTACCAAAGAACACAGAATTATTTGTATTTTCTCTGCAGCTTTCAGCTGATGTGTACAGAATACATTCACTACCAAAAGGAGGGCCAGTTGTACTATTCAAAGGAGGGGGTGTTCGAACTTTAGATGTCCTTTTGGAAGCCCCTCAACAAGAGATTGAAAACATTATCTCAGATGAAGTCATCAAGTAAGTGGTACAACTTTATGAAGCTTGTTTCTTGCTCAGAGGAATTGACAATGATGAAAGTTTTGCCTTTTTTTGAGGGGATAAGGGAGAAATCTGAAGACATAGATTGTGGGGGTGGCTGGGTTTTTCCAACACATTATTGTTAAAATCTTAGCACTCTTTATATAAATATTGAAAAAACTAAGAGGCTGCCTAAGGAATGGTGGGTGATATGACTTTAGGTGTAGGCCTGGAATATGGAAGACATTCATACAGTTTCTGCTTTTAGGTGGAGTGAAGCCTTTATGGAACATCAACAACCTGTCTTGATTTTCGCTACTGAGAAAGTGAGTTAAATACTTATTTTAAAATATCTTTACTAGCAGTAAACCTAAGTGCTTTTTGTGACATCTATCACCTGTTTCATTGGATTTTAAGAGCTTTTAGTGAAATCATTATCCTGATTTAATCAGTATCCTGATGCAACAGTTAAATTGCAGTTGTGTTGCTTTCAGGGCTGAGGAGTGTGGCTCTTAGAAGTTCAGAGAATAGTTAAGATTAAATATAGGAGACATTGTCTTACTCCTCGTTGCCTTCCAATACTTGCTCATTGTGAAGAACTTACTAAATATGATTTATGTTTGAAGAAAAGAATTACAAATGTATCTGTCTTTATTCATATTCTTCTTTCTGCGAGGCCATTTGTTGCATAAAATTAGAGTTTTTGTGTTGAGTCTGCGAACTTTTCTCAGTTAGGCTGTACGCAGAAAAAACCAAATTCCTAACTGCATAACATCCAAAGTCAAGCAGTTCTAATACCTGAATTTCTGTTATTTCTTCTTTATGCAAATTAAAGGAAAACTTTTTCTTTTTTGTTTTAGAATGGAGATTCTTTTGTCTATGTACAGAAACTTAAGATGAATAATCTACGCAAATATAAGCTTGAACAACAGGAATTATCTAAAGCACTGAGTTTCACAGCATATATAAAAAATCAGATCATCACACTTCTGTGTTTATGTAAGTTATGTTTTCTAATGGGGTGTGATAATAAAGCAGAGAATTGTGTGGAAGGACATAAAATGTTGATACTTATGAATTATTGTTTCATATTTTCAGCTCTTCAAACTTTCTAAAACAACCAGTGGTAGAAGTAGTAATTCAGCCTTCCTGATGTTTTAATGGCTGCATAAGTTCCTGCGTGTTATGAGTTGTATCTTGCAGACCTCGTGCTAGCTGCCCTTTCGTTTTGCTGCTTTCCATCGTACCATGTCCTAGAAAGCTCCTGTGTTACTTCTTCCTGCATTCGCTGGATTTTGTTCTCTTTGGATGTCCTTTTGCCGTATTGTATCAAACAGTTTTTCCACAATAACAGATCATAGAAGTGTAATGACTCTTCTTTATTTTTTTTTTTTTGACAGCTTCCAATGACTCTGTGTACAAGTTTCTGATACCTCTGCAGCAAAATACTGAAGAGGAAGAGCAGATTTTGCCCAGGTCACTACTCCTGAACCTTTCGGTATCTGGAAGCGTTCTAAAAGGAACTTCTTTCGTTGTTCTTGATAAAGACCACATTGCAGTGTTAGGAAGTCTAGCTACAGCTGGTGAAGAATCCAAAGGTAACAAAAGTTGAGAAGATGCAGCAGGAGAACTTATGGATGGAGGGGAGTTAAAGGGGCCTGGACGTATGTAAAACGACCTATGCAGGGAAGCAGCTCTGATGTCCTCTAAGGAATCAGTGTCTGCAGTAAGTGAAACACGTCCCATGCCTAATCTTCTGAAATGTGGGATCACTGAAATTTAAGCCACTGAACATTTTATAATAGTGTTCTTCCCGTCTGGACGCCACACTGGCTGTTGTCCGTTTTGCCGCAGCTTCTTGTTTCAAGCCGTTCACTAGGAAACTAACTCGCCTTTAAACACTTGACCTGAGATCCGGCCAGAATGTTGAGTGGGTACTGACTGAGCTATTTTGAAACAATTATTCCTGTTTCAAGTGTTTGAAGCTGAAAGCAGCAAAGGTAAATGTAGCATTTTTGTGGCTTTGTAACATCTACCTCCTACTTTCCCTAGAGTGCCTAACCATATGGAATACAAAGTTTCAAACGCTGCAAACTTCAAAGGAGCTGCCTCTGGGAACCAGTGGACAGGTAGGTGGACAAGTCTTCAGTTTGTGGTCTGTAAGCTTTGTGCATTTGGCATGATAGCAATGAAGAGGCTGTCTTCCAGAGTTCTCCTTCTGTCTGGAAGAGCAGGGAATGCCAGGTTCTGAGACAAAATTAATATTGACAGTTGATGAGCTGTTTTTGTCAGGATGCTGCCCTGTGGCAATCTCTTTGATAACTCAGTACCTTCTCACTTCTGATGAACTTGATTGTTTGTTGAGAATTAAATAGCAAATTAACCAGAAAACCCAGTAGTTTATGTTCTGTTCAGACAATCTGTAATTGATGGTCTAAATGATACCTGCATCTCCCTAAATAGTATTTCAAGATGTTCAACTGTCTGTTAACGATAAGTCAACTGGCACCTAAGCAATAAACTTACTGGTGCAATAGAACTGTTGCCTGTTTTTTGTCTTATAATTGCACAAGAGGAAATTAATGTCTTGGAGCAGCTGCTTCTTATTTGTGCCTTTAAAATCAACAGTTAAGGAAGGTCTGCTGACAAGTGTTAAACCTACCTAAAACAAGTTCATCTGAGAAATGACTTGTAGTTGAACTTTGTAGTAAGGAGTTACACGTTGGCTTGTGCAGGAACACACTTCTCTGCTCATCTCATAAAAATACGTTTTCATATTTTGTAGATATGGTGTTATGAGAAAAAATTCTTTTTTACTCATGGGAAAGTGCTCACGGTGGTTATGTACAAGTGTGAAACATCATCCTTGGCAGCCGCTGTGGGAAAGCTCAAGGACAGTCAAGCCCCTGGTAAGAATCTTTCTAATTACAGTGGAAAGATCTCGTAAAAGGAAAACTTCTGGAACTGTATAGAAATTATTTTAGTACATTCGCATAAAATCAGTTGAATCTAAACAGTTTGCAGTAACCTAACAGTGAGGAGCACAGGGCAGTGTTAAATTTACTGTTCTTGAAAGCACCAAAGTACGCAAATGTCTGAATTTCTTGTGGCTTCATGTAGCTTAGTTGTCATTCAGATAACTGGAATTACTGAAAAAACTGGAATGCCAGTTTTGAATATTGAAAGCAAAATGAAGTGCTGTCTGCTATAAATTATTTTCAACTCTTTGAAAATAATTGATTTGATTGAGCAATGTAAAACTGTAGTTTGTAGACTTTAGTTTCAAATTGTACGGTCATAGTGTCCTTAATTTAGCATTGCACTGATAAAATGCGTTGCAAGTAATGCTCACAGTAGTTTGTGTAATAATTTACTTCTCTTCCTCTGGGAGGCTAAAGGGAGAAACAGTATGTAAAAAGGGCCACAAAATTACTTCCTGCTGAGATAAACCTGGAAACTCTCTTGTCATAAAGTGACTTGGACAGAAAATACTTGTTAGTACAAGTAGTTGAGTAACATTTAAATTTGAATAAATGTGCTGTAAGTGCTACCTTCATATAGTTTTGTTCTGTGTTCGCAGATGTGTCTTCGTTTGTAGACTGGAATACCCTTGGAAATGAAGAGCTGGTGATTTCCTTTCAGTCCCAGCAGTCTGTAGCTCTAAAACCTGAGTTCAGAATGACAGTAAGTTAGCACTAGGAGCATGCAAGGTTTTTGTTTTCATTCTCTTGTCTCTTCCCCAGGGCTGCTACTTTTAGTTTTAGGTATTGTAGCAGAAAACATTTTAACTTTGTATTTGTTACTCATTATTTCTAACACTATGTGTGGGATTGGACTACCCAGTTACTGATCATAATCTGTGCAGCAAGTTCATACACAAAGTTCCTAGTTACCCTGATTGAAATCCTTAAATATATATGACCTTTTTTGAGCTGAATAATAACATTTTTTATTTCCTTTTTCTTTGTAATAGTTAAGATCAAAAAAGAACACTGTTGCTAAAGTACAGCCAGATACCTTATCAGTTGGGCAGCTCTTACTAAATCTGAAAGTAAGTAAAGCAGATATCCTAAAGTAGTGGTTTAGACACTCTCAGAATATTCTAGTTGCCTCTGAAGCTATTATCTTTTTCCATGTCCTCTTGCAAATATTAGGTTGGCAAAGCTGCCTTGAACAGGTGAGTTGGTGGATATTGGGCAAGAACAGTATTTGAGCATGATGAAATTAAAGTTTTGTCATAGGAGTATGTTTTGAGAACTGTATAATACAGGGCTGGCATAACTGAGTTCTGAAAACTTGTGCAGATTTGTTCATTTTTAATGACAGTCTTCTCTTGCAGCAAATAAGGTGGGAGGATATTTCACCTGAACTCTGGGGGTTTTGAAGCTTTTTTAGATTCTTATTTATGGTTTTAATTTTGTTAAAGACATTTTGGATCTAGAAAGTGGAATTGCTAGGAATTCCACTGCAGAAACAGCAATGAGCTGTTTAGTTCCTTTCTAAAATCTGCTGAAAGTGTTGTGATGCATGAAGTTGCAGCCCTTCCTGTGTGAATGTACCTGTAGTTCAGCTGGGGCGACATCTTGGTAATGTTACTGAAGTAACAGGTGAATAATCCATGAGCCTGAGTTCAAGGTGAGAGATAACCCTGTTTGGCTCTTTCGTGCTTGAGAGAGATACCAAAACACAGAGTGGTAAGGATTTTTTTGTAAATCATTTTTTGCTTGAATGCCAAAGTCAGTCTTGTTCTACTTGGTGTAATTAATACCAGTACAATGTTCAAACCTATTTGTCAACCTCAATTTGTCATTTTCAGGATGCTTCTACAACTGTATTTGAAAATGAATTGAGACAAGTGATGTCAAAAGGACAGATGCCAAATTTCCAAGCCACTATTGGATGTGTAGTAACTGCCCTTATAAACAGATGTAAAGCAAATCCGAAGTACTACCCTCGAAACTTCTTGCTACAGATAGTCCAAAACCAAGACTTGTCTTACAGGTGACGATGATTCTAAATTTTTTTTATTGTAAGGAATAGCTAGTAATAATAGTAATAGTAATAATAATAATAATAATTAGTAGAAATCCTTTATAAAGCATTCTTGAATTACCAGAATTTACTGTTAAAGTTTCTTATCCTTATTTTCTGGTGAAGCTGACCCTTCCCAGATGGATTTTTGTATAAAGCAAGTTTAGTATTTCAGGGTTAGTTGTTGATGTAGCTTTCAGTGGGTATGAACAATGCAGCATACTCTTTTCATATTCTTACAGTTTATGTCCAGATTTAATGGTTGTTGCTTTGGAGAAGAAAGATCTGCATCTCTTACAAATCTGCTTACAACGGTTTCCAGATATTCCTGAAGAAATGACTTATGCTTGCTTGAAAACATTTTTAAGGTAAGTTGGAATCAGTCTATTTTTTTTCCTCCTTCCTCACCAAACCAAACTCCTTAATGAAAGTTGTGTGTTGCCAATAATGGCTTTGATTTTATACGAGCGGTGAACACTGTGCATTAAATTCGTCATTCTGAGTATAGTTCATGTTGGAGTCTTGCAGACTGACAGACTTTTTACAAGATGTCTGTTGTATTTGTTAATTCTCGAAAGTATGTAAATGGTAATTAAGTGAACATGCCTTTTCGTAGCACTGCTGGCTTGAATGGCATTTGCATCCTTCTACCTGTGTTGTTAGAATGATCTGTTCACTGTGCAACAGACTTAATTGGGAACTTACCTGGGGTAAGAAGCCCACAAAAAAGTACAACTCTTGGAAGTTCGCGACAAAAACAGCTTTCATATCCCCAAAGGATGAAGTCTTAGGCAGGCACTGTAACCAAAAGAGAAGACTTTGGTTACAGCAACGTTGGTTGCCGTTGTAACTGTTACTCTAGGCTTCCAGGGCAAAAAGGGACTATTTTTCTATTAGAAACATCAGATCTTATTAATTTCATACCTTGGAATTGTCAAATACTTTATTACTAAATGGAAAAATCGTAACTGACTGATGGGTTGAAGCAGTCTGAGCACAGCAGTCTCAAATGGGGTATAACCTTTAAATCAGCCCATGACATAATATCTAATAATACAGTAACTAATGCTGTTGGAATAAAAGAACAGTACATGTATTGTTCAAGGTTAATAATTACAAAATATTAACTGTTCTCTCCTGGTCTTTATTCATTCTGCAAGGCTATATTTTAGTATATTTTTTTTTTTTACTTTTATAGTAAACTTCTAGGAGTGTGTACTAATGGGTTGATGGCATTGCTGATTTTAAAGCGCGTAAGTAAAAGTATTAAACATCTGGAATTTTCTTTTACAGCTTTAGTGATGCCTATCTTCAAAGAATAGATCTGAATCTAGAATCTGTTATCTGTTACCTTGATATTGAATTCAACAACAAAGAAGTTAAGACTGAAATTGTAGAAAATGGTTTCAGTACGGAGCTGGAACAAGACATCTGGGAAACTAAAACCACCAAGAAACTCCATGTGACGAGTGATGGTGAATCCTGCCCTGTTGGACCACAGAAGGCAGCATTACTGTATCCTGTGTTTAATGAAGGAAAGTCAGTGCATTATATGTGACACAGATGTTTAGATTTAGTATTACTAAAAGGCATATATTCTATTGTTAAAAGTTTCTGAGAAGTTCTGATAAAGAAAGTTCCTACTCAGTAGAAAAATTGTTTAGGCTATAAATAGAAACAGCTTTTAGAAAGCACCTATACCAAGTTAAACAACTATTATTACAAAAGTGTAATAAAAATTCTATCTATTCAAGAGAAAATAGCATCACTGATTTTGATGTTTGTTGAAACAGATTAGCCAGTTACATATTCATAGTAAACAGAACTGCTCAAGCTAACTGTACTGTGATGATTCAGTTGCTGTATGTATTTCATGATAGAAATAAGGGAGACTCAAAAGGCTGATATAGAACCTGTCTTAAGGAACCTAGAGAAATATTTTTAATCAGAATTCACTTTGCTTTGTAGAAAGTGGTATTTTTTTCCTGCTATTATATTTCCTGAATAGCCCTACACAGAAATGCTGTTCTCCGTTCGGCTTACAGTGAGACATTCCTTTTGCCTCATCTGAAAAACCTTCCAGCTCAGCAAGCTGTTGTAAGTATGTTAAAAAATTTTAGAACCTTTATTTTGGGGGAGGAAAGGGAAGAAAGTTTTTCAACTTGCATATCAGAAACTTGCCGTTCTGACTGGAGTCTGAATCACAAACTAAGACCTGAACATGAAATTAAGATGGCTAGTAAGATTTAATGTTAACATACGTCATGTTTTTCCACGTGCATATGCAACTTCTAATCTTTTTAGTCCACGCTTACTTTAGAAAATGTAAGAAAAACCTTTATGACCCAGTCTACCTGGAAAATGTGGTTTTAGCAACATTTAGCAAGTAGAGTATCCTTTCTTGATTCGGATGCTCTTTAAGAAAGGAACAATCCTAATTTAGTCAGATCCATCAGAAACAGAAGTTTAGAAAAATCTGAGAAACAAACTGTACACTCTGTAAAAAGCCAATTGCAAAACACATCACACTCTATGATCTCGGATCCATTCAGTTTCAATAAAAAGAAGCCTCATCTCCCCTGTCTCTCAGCACCTGAAATATAACTTCCAGAACTGCTTGTACCATAGTACCTGAGCGTATATGTGGTTTTCCAGAGATTCAAAAAAAACTGTACAATCAGAAGAAAGCTGATCTTAGCACTGACCTGTCTCCTTGATTTCTCTTTTCAGAAAGAGAAATCTGACTTGTGGTCAGCACAAAGTGATGTTGACCTGATTGTGACCATTACTAATTTATTGCTGGCTGCTGAAAGTGAAGTTGGGACTAAAATTACTGTCGATACAGTTTTTAGCAAAGTTCTTAGAAAAGTCCATGTCTAAATTAAATTGCACTGAAACAATCAGTGGAACAGTGATTAACCCTGAATGTAACATTGCCGAGAATATTCAAACATCTGGCTATAGATGATGTAAGAGAACCAGAAAACTTATTTGTAATGTGTAGTATACAGGCATCTCTGTTGCTTTAAAAAATAAATGAAAAAGAAATCCTTATGTGTATTATTGTGTGCAGGACAGAACTCCTTAGTCTATTAAATGTATGTCCTTTAAAAATGTTCTGGCTTTTCTCCTTTTAGCTGTTTCTCAGGTATTTATACTACCTGTATGTGAAATGCAGTGAAAAAATTAATACCACTCTTCCCGGAACATGCCCGCCAACTGTAAATCAGGTGAGAAGCTACTTCAAAGAGTTGTATTTCCTTTGGTTTCTGTGGTGTCAAACTTAGTGAGTAGTGAATATGGAACTGAGATCTACATTCATTCTACGAAGTACTGTCTATTAATGTAACCTGTATGAAGTCAGATGTAACACAACACTTTTTACTGTCAGAAAATAAATATACTGTCTTAGAATATGAAACCATGCATTTTGCGTTGAAAGTTACTGTTGTAGAGTTCAGCTTTTAAAGCAAAATCTGTGTCATTTGCATATCATAAAGTGTAAGTGTCGTTTCCTGGTTTGTCTTCAGATTATGGATTGGCTGTGCCTATTACTTGACGCTCACTTCTCAGTTATGGTGATGCTACCAGAAGCAAAAGAGTTACTTTCAAAGCTGCATAAGTTTGTACGAGCCCAAGTAAGTTGCATCTTGCTTCATTTTAGTATAGACTTTGAATGTGAGTGTTAAGAAGGAGGGGGGCAGACAACAACAAATTATATAGTGAATCAAATAATTACTGTTCTCCTCTGTATATTCCTTCCTGAGCATGAAATGGCAGTTGCCTGTCTCTCTTTTTGATTTCAAAAGCTGTTATATTTGCTAGGGTTAAATATCTGAAACTGTGCAGAACCACTGATAGTTCCACAGTGTAATGATGTATGAAAAGAATGAAAATTTCTTTTACTGTAAATATCTGGTTTTTCTTCTTTTTTAGGTACGGTTCTACTCTGAACTAAACAAGATTGAAGGAAGTTTGCGAGAATTACAAAGACTTAACCACCAGAAGGACCCTCATACATATTCTGTTGAAGTTCTGGAACTCATTTGAATTTGAAATGAATTATTAACACATTTTTTATTGATTCCTTTTATGATGAGGATGTATTAGCACTCCATATTGGGGATGTGAAAAGTTGTTTTCTACATAGGAGGAGCACAGTTACTCTGTAGCTTCGTGGGAGTTTTAAGTTTGAAACTTGTGTATTAAAAGCTCTCTTTTTAACTGGATGAGAAGCTGGATGCTTGTTTATATTTTCATGTATAATTTTGATACTTCTACGTAGTGATAAGAACATCCTAAAATACCGTGTAACTCCTGGCAAAGAATTAGTAGGATATTTGTGGTAAGACTTCAACAGCTGTTTCATCAAATGAATTGACATTTTTATTGTACATGTTTCTTTTTTACTTAATAGTTTAAGTCTCTGATTAGATTCTTCAGAGCTCTCTTATCTCCACTCAGGTTGAAATACAGATGAACTTGAGTTTGCTTCTTTTACTTTTCTATTTTAAAGTTGGTTTTTACTTTGTCCAAAGATGCCTTTGACATTTACAGACTTAGCTTAAACAGGGAAGGGAGCTTAAGTGTAGGTATAGGGTTGTTATCTAACATTGCTTTCTCTCTCCTGTGTGTCATGGTACCACAGTGTGGTAGTGTACCCTTTCGTGCTCTCCTTTCCAGTCAACCAGCTCCTCTTATGCTGCTTTTTTAAAAGTAGAAGGGAGGGAGTTGTGTGGCAATCAGTTGTTAGTCTTGAATGACAGTAACTTAAAGCTGATTTGATACATCTCATATCTGATAAGACCACCTGCATCCAGAAGTTGCCTACAGCTAGGGAGGAGGAAGAGGTACACAGCAGGATCTAGACTCTTCTCTCAAATGAAAGTGCAGTTATTTAAGAAGATGTCTTATTACAATCTATCTCAGAGATTGCCATCAGCTGAAGACAACTGTTTTCTCAAGCAGAGACTGGTCTTCTGAAGCATGCTCTTCTGCATTGACTCGCAAAATGAAGTTCCTGGCTTTCAGCATAATCAGCTGTACTTCAAGACTTGTGCTTTAGAAATTTCTGAAGCTTCCTGATGTTGAAAGATTGTATCCAACATGGTTTCTGCTCTTTAAATATTCATCTCTTGCAATGAAGTTTTGAGGGAAAGGAAGCATAAAAATATTTAGGTAAAATTTAACAGAGTGACCATGCAACTGATGACTGAAGACCCTGTGGAAGTTGGTATGTTCTGGTTGTATATGGAGTTATTGTAGGTCAGTACCAAATGTTTGTAGAAGTAAATTTAAACCACTACAGTGGGTCGCTGAAGAATCATGTGGGGGGACTTCTGGCACTGGCAGTAGTTGCTTTTTATTTTCTGAACAAGAAAATTCATCTCCAGTTTAAAATAAGAGCATTCTTACCTACATCACCATCTGTTTTCTCCAAGTACTTCTTCAAGCACTGAACACCTCAGGTTAACCTCCTGTATAGTGCTTGCTCTATACAGCTTCAATTCTAGCATTTCAAATGATGTGTTAGCTTTAGATTCACTTTGACTATCTTTAAATACAAGTAATGAACTAAAGTTGTATGAAAGCAGCACTCTTTGAAGGTGTTACAGGTATAGGTATCTATTGAATTGCACTTCCAATTCATTTAAAACTGACATGTTATAAGCTGTTCGTGGGACTGAATATTCAGCTAAATGATGGAATAGGGGAGAATGAGGCAGATAAGCATAATGCTGGAGTTTTTGAAGGCTAGTATAAAATGAATGGTTGGGGACAAGCCTTCAGAGAAGATAGATATCAGTACATGTTCAGAACAGCAAATAAGTTGTTATTTTTCCTAATAATGTGATTGAATATTAATATAATTCAGTGTATCAGTATGTTGATATACTTTGGGTTTCATCATGCAAAATAAAATGGTAATTGGTAATATCCTGAATTACATCAGCAGAAGTCATCTAAGCCATTGCTTCCTAAGACTATTTAGTCTGTAGCTAAGCTCTAGTCTTAACATTACTCAGCAACACCTTGGTGTCTTATAAACATACATGTAACTGATTCTAGAGCTGAATACTTAAATTCAATACCTAATACATGTTATGAAATAATTTGGAGGGATAAGCTGGACAAAAGCAGCTCAGTAATTTAAACAAGAGCATATGTTCATGTGTTAGGAATGCCATCCAGCTGTAGGCTCTTAAGGTCTTTCTCTCACTCTTGGAGAAAAGAACCCATCCAGACAACAGCTTGGAACAACTAGGCTATTCATTTTATCCAAAACACCCATTGAAAGGAATCTTTCTCTCCATCTATCTTGAGTATGGAGGCAGTATAGGGCCTTCTAGCAAAAATTCCTCTTCCTGCTGTATTTAAGTCACTTATAAATATGTTCATTTAACTGTATGAGCAGACTCAGAATCAGAACTTCATGTAGATAGGTTTTGTTTGTGGGAGTAGACATGGGTGGGTGAGTAGGTTAAGGGATTACAGTTGACTTCTCTATACTGAGCTGTGTGGTGAAAAGGGTTAATTTATAGTCCTGATTTTGAAAGTCAATACAGCTCTCACCCATAAAATTAAAATTCTTTATGTCCTATCGAGTAAGCACTTTCACATCAACAACTGGTAAATAAGAGATGGGATTTAGAGACAAGATATTCTGGTTCATAGTACTCAAATGCAAATTACTCTTACCACCTTTGGTTTACTACAAGTATACAAAATCCACAATATTTTAGAGATGTTAATGTTCTCATATTGCTACAGGCTGTGTGAATATTAGTGCAGTAGATACACTGGATACCTTCGCTAGATTTTCAGCGTGTAGATGGTAGAATTCACAAGTGTTTTTCCTAACATCACAAAGGAAGATAGTGAAATAACCCACCTCCAACCATGGATCTGTGTATTTTTGTTTAAAGAGTTATCACAATCCTTTGCAACCTTGTAAGAGGTTGCAAAAATTGGCCTGACATAAGAATTCTGAAGGTAACTTTGAACAATTCAGAATGCAAATTGAGTATAAGGGTGGGAATGGGGTTAGGCAATATTGTCTGATGCTGATGCTGTGTCTGTATCGTACTGTGTATAGACCACAGCCCTGAGCCTCTGCAGCTGCAACACTGAATGTAAAAAGAGTGCAACTGAATATAAAAGAGATGCAGATAAAAAGCTGGATATGAGTGCAAATTGGGTAAACCCTGCTGCCTGGTGCCATTGTGACATTGTTGCATGCTTGACACTGCAGCCAGTTTGTGGCTATGATGAGGTGCTCAGCCTGAGCAACAAGTTAATGAACAAAAGGTGCTTCAAAAATGACTGTAGAAGAATGCAAATTAAATTACACATTGGGCATAGAGCTGGCATGCTTATGCCATGACCAGTATTGGGGTTTGCATCACATGGAAGCATAAGCAAGAGACTGAGAGAAAATGAAAATGCAAACACACTTATTTGTTAATGATAAGATGCTCTGGGATCCCAAAGCTGCGTAGATTTAGCAGTGAAAAGAAGGTTGGTTGTAAGAAATGCAAGATGTTTATGTGCCTTGGGCTGCCTTTCAATTTGTACTGCTTTTGCTCAGGAAACCGATACCCTGATTTCAGGGGGTGCCACTAGAAACCCAACGGTGCAATTGGTTTATGTAGATTTTTAGTCCTTTGGGGGCTCTGGCAAATGGGAAACCAAGAGGGAATAGGAAATAGATGAAGCCTATCTCTTTTTCATAGTGCTCCAGTGAACTGCAAGCACACAGCAGGCCGCAGAAAGATGGACAGAAATGCAAATGGTGGGGCCCTAAGTGATCTCCTCCCTTATCGCTCTTTATACGGACCCTGGATCGATAACAGTGAGCTGTGAGAGGGTTTTAACTTCTGCAGATGGGTGAAGGTTTACAGCCGAAGGAGGTGCAGTGGTGAAGGGGTCCTGAGCGCACTGAGAGAGGGCGCCTCTCCTGAGGGGAGACCTGGTTTTGGCGGGCCCCTGTGAGAGCCGCTGCCCGGGGCGGAGGCACGGGCAGAGCCCGGCTCCTACCTGCGTCCTCAGCTCGCCCCTGAGGGGTGCGCGGCCGCCTGAAGCCGAGGGGCGGCAGCCTGGGGGGGCTCCCATTAGAGCACGGGTCGAGCTCTGGAAGAGAGGACCGGTGACGGGCGTCGCTCTTTGGGTGTGGAGAGACGGGACAGCTCCAGCCGCCGGTGGGGCTGGGGGGAGCCTCGTGGGAGGCGGCGGCGCCGGGCAGCGCTCGGTGGCAGGTGCCGGTGAGCAGGGCAGGGGGCTCGCGGGGCTCCGGTGGAGGGACAGCAGCGAGCGGAGCTCAGCGCCGGGGCTCGCACAGCGGCGGGGGCGGCCGGGGTGGGGGGGCGCGGAGCCGCCTCGGAGCGCCGGCTCCAATATGGCTGTGGCGGCTGAGGGCGGCGGCGCCCCCTGGCGGCGGGTGCCGGGCGCGGCCGGTCACGTGAGGCGCTCGGGGCCTGCTGCCGCCGCCGCTTCCCCCAGTCAGAGCGGAGCGAGCCGAGGCAGAGACGAAGAAACAAGATGGCGGCCGGTGGCGATCCGGAGCGGGACGCCGGCAATTCGGATTGAGCCCTCGGCCCTCACAGCTCGGCGGCCCCCCTCCCCGGCCCGGATCCCTCGCAGGGCGGGGAGCTTCCCTGTAGCCGCCTGTCCGGACTCCGAGCGCCCTCCCGAGCCTTCCTTTCCCCTCCCTTCCCCCCCTCGGCCAGCGCCCAGAGATGCGGGGCCGGCGAGGCAGGCCGCCCAAGCAGCAGCAGCCGGCGGCGGCCACCGCTCAGGCGAGCTCCCCGGCTCCGCCCGCCCCGGCGGGCCCCATCGGGGGGCTGAGGTCCCGGCAGCGGGGCAGCAGCCGTGGCAGGTGGGCGACCTCGGCCCAGGCGGAGACGGCGGGGCCCAAGCAGAAGGGAACCGCGGCTGCCCAGGCCTCTTCCCCCGCCACCGCCTCCCCCAGGGGGGGCAGCAAGAGAAAGGGAGGCAGCGGCAGCAGCAGCACCCCTGGTGGGGGAGGCAGCAGCGGTAAGGGTAGGGGCAGGGCTGGGGCTGGAGGAGCAGGGGGAGGAGGCGGAGGAGGCAGCTGCAACAGCCAAGGCAGGGCTGCCTCGTCCAGGAGGAGCATCAGCAAAGTGGTGTACGATGATCATGAGAGCGAAGAGGAGGAGGAGAGCATGGTGTCCGAGGAGGAAGAGGAGGCAGACCCCGAGGATAACCAGGACTCTGAGGAGGAAGAGGAGGAGGAGATAATGGAGGAAGAGGACGACGACGACTCTGACTACCCTGAAGAGATGGAGGATGAGGACGATGCCAGTTATTGCACTGAGAGCAGCTTCAGGAGCCACAGCACCTACAGCAGCACCCCAGGTAGAGAGTCAGTGGGATGAACTAAAACAAGTCGAGGGCACCCCACATGCTCCCTCTAGGTTTGCAAATACAGTCCGCACGCATTCTTCTTCCCATGCGTGTATGTAAGGGATGCCTGCAAGCACTCACAGGGAGAGGGGTATGCAGATTAACGACTGGCAACCCCACGGATGCAGGGAACACTAGAAGATGCTTACAAACACATGCACTGGGAGGAGGGAGGGCATGCCGTAACAAGGGAATGCTGCAACAAGGGGATGCTTTGCAAATATGCTTGGAGATTCTGGTGACTGCAGAAATGCATGATACACCAGAACGTGTTGCAAACAGTGTCAAAAGTGTATGGAGCATTCACTTAAAAGCAAGGGGAAGGAGATGCATGCCTTGCAAAGAGGAAATGCAGGAAAGGATGGGTTGTG
This sequence comes from Psittacus erithacus, assembly GCA_009867235.2. Lineage (NCBI taxonomy): Eukaryota > Metazoa > Chordata > Aves > Psittaciformes > Psittacidae > Psittacus > Psittacus erithacus. The sequence continues at coordinate 154,064 of WYDI02031734.1, read as the reverse complement.
CTTGCAAATATAACTTGATGTTAAAAGGAGAAGAAGCACATGCAACTTGAAGTGGTCTTAAAAAAAAAAAAAGCCAAAAACCATAAACACTGAAAATTTTCAGGCTCTTGAAGCCAGAGGTCTAACTGGATCCAGCATTTACTGGCTTTAAGACAAAACTCGCTTTCCAAGGAGGGAAATGAGGTGCATTGTTCAAAATGGAGATTGCATTGTTATAGTTTGGGGAAAAGTGCATAGGGCCTCATTGCAAGGGTGTAAACCTAGTTTTAGTTAAACACAAAGATTGAAAGGTGGAGGTTGGGTCAGAAGTCTTGGTGTTATGTACTGCATTTATCTTAAGATATGGCAACCTTTAAAATTCATGTTGGTGTTAAAACTCCTTAAACATCATTGTGATTATTTTATTTATTTATTTTTATCTCTGGTGGCACATTTGAGCTCAGATTTTTAAGGCCTGTACTTCTGTTTGTGCTTAATTAGTTCTTACCCATGTGGGTTTCAAGCTTCAACTATTCTTTTATCTAAACTTAAGCACTTTAGATTTATTTGAATTCATTCCAGAATAGAGTTGAAGCTTAGGAATTATTTAAATCCGTTTGGTTCTTTTTGAAGTCTCTGAACCAGGAGAGTAGTTAAACTCAGGGATAACCCAGGAGTGTTTCTGAATTGGGCTACAGGGTCACAGACGCTGCTGTTGTACAAGTGTTTGATCAGTTTGGAAGGAGGGAGGAACAGGTTGATGGTGTAAATGCCCTGCGTCTTAATTAAAAAAGGAGTGTAGTTCAGAGTAGTTAGCTGACTTTATAAAAGGGGGAAGTACTGGTTTCTGTGTCATTTGGTTTTATTTTGGTGAGTTAATGGTATCAGCTCATTATGTGACTTCATAATAGTCCTTAAAAATCTGTGTGTCTTTCTAATATATATATATTTAATTTATATCCATATGCTCAGGAGCCTAAATGAATCAAACAAGTACATACAATACTAAATTAATTTGATTTAGAGATAATTAAGTTGTTAGTTTACCTGTTGCAGGGATGACTTGCCATCAAATTTATATCTTTTTGAATATTTGTTAAAGATTGAGGTCCAGCTTCGCAGAAGGAAAAAAGCTTTCCAGCACTCTCTTGACTTTAACTCTTGATTCCCTTCTTACTTGTGGTAACTTCAATTTTTAGCACTTTTTTTGGGGGGTGCTTTTGTCAGGGACAGAATATTTTTATTGCTTTAATTGGCCTGGTCAGGACAGTATTTTTGATGTGAGCATCCAGGTTTAAAATGAGTTCTACAGAGTATGGGTGTATTCAATTTTTGAAATGTGCTCAAGAGTTTTGGCGAATAAGATACTTCTGTGTGCATTGTTGTACAAGCATAGACAGGTTTTATGTGGTATTGAAGTGTATCAGAAACCATTTTGGTAATTTATGTGTTTATTTCTCACATGGTCAGGGTAACTTCAGTTAACTTTTATAAGATAAAGCTTAAGTAAGCATTTTCATCCTCATGTGCTTTTTTGGGTTGTTATATTGAGTGCTTGATAGTTAAACCACCTATGTTATTTTGGCTATTTACTGGCAGTTCTCATTAGCTCAGTATTTGCCTAAAGGTCTTCCTCCTCCTCCTTCCCTCTCTCCCAGAAATGCTATTGCCCTATTGCAAAGGAAGTGCAAAACTTTTTCATTCAGTCAGCTCAGCCTCTGCCTTCCTTCTGCTGAACAAATACCTAAATTGTGAGTGGTGCTGCACAGTTGTGGCGCTAATTGAAATCTTAGTCTTATTCAGGAAGAGATACTTGAATTAGAACAGCATTAATAGGCGAGGAAAAGATTCACCTAACCTCAATATGTCTTTATCTGACAGTGGCCAGTGGCCAGCGCAGAGTGCTAAGAGTAGGGCGTGCATACAGCGATCTGTCTTCAGAGTTCTCCATGGGCTCCAGTGCTCTTTGATTCGGGTGCATGCTGAGCCAGAACTGGTCTTTAGCTATGTTTAGGCACAGAGGGTTTTCTTTCATATATTTGTCATCAAACCAAACAAGTTGTACTACACAGTGGCAAAGTTCCTGTGATTAACTGGAGAGCTTGAAGGATTGCCTTCTCCAAACTGGCCCCAAACAGAGTCATGCAGTGCCCGCTAGGTTTTTTCTACTAGAAATGATGATGAATGATTATTCTCTACTTAGCTTCCCTAGCCATGTGCAGCCTGAATTACTGCCACTTGCAGACTGTAGTCTTAGGGGCTGGAGAGATTATTTTTTGAGAGCAGAGTATTGAAAAATTGCAGTTCAATCGAACTCTCCTACCAAACAAGATTTTACACATAAATCACATCCACTTAGATGAGTGACAGACTTTTTACAGCTTTTTCAAGCTTGCGTTGAACAATGAATTAAAAGATCACAGTGCAATGTCTGTAGCCAAGGAAGGCTCAGTTTTTGTGCTTTGCTGGGGAGTTTATGATATATCTTGAACTTGAATCTAGGAGCGCTTTTTTACTGTATTATTAAAGAATTTAAAGAAGCAAAATCCTAGGAATGGTAAAACATCTTTGATATAATGCTTAATAATGGTACAGTAAAAGCTTATTGTGCCAATGCATATGACATTTATCATTTCTTTTTCTTCTGCTGGACAGACTTTTGATAGAGGGACTGTATGTGTGTAATGTCCCTCCTCTTTTATCCATTTGTATCCCCAGAAGGTAGATGTACTTTTAGAATAGCTGTCCTATATATCTTGTATCACTAAACATTTTTGCCATTACCTGTCCACTGCAAATTCTACTTTAGGATTGTCAGAGTTATATGTATCAAGGATTTTCCATATGCTGCAGCATTTTAAAAGGAGGACTTAATCAACATGCCTACCAGTCCTTCATTTTCTGGTTCTTGATTTTCTTTGTCAAAAACCAGGAAAACTAGTTTTAGGAAGAGCTGTACGTCTAGATTTTGGCTGAGATAATCATCAGTCTATCTAACAAGCAAATGCACAGCAGTGGAACTGTGAGCCAAATATTTGTCTATAAATATATGAATTTTTTTAGATGGCTTTTACTAGTCTGAGCGTTTACGCTGATTGCCCATCACTTCCTTTAACTTCACTGGTGTGCTTTTGTTTTCATTGTGAATGTATTTAACTGGAAATGAGGTGCTGTGTTTTGTGTGTCTGTAGTAATTTTATATCTTAACCTGTTTTTATGCTCTTGAAGAATAGTTCAAGTGGAAACATTGAGATAGAACACTAAGATATGCAGTCTCCTTTGTCTGTTTACTGGCCTCCCAACCATCTTACCTAGGGTACCCTGTTCTGTAAATCTGCCATGCTCTATTCTACCATTTAGTAATCTGAACTTAGATTTTACACTAGAGGAACTATCACCAGTTCATCGTGCCAGTCATGAAGAAGAGTCCTAGCAAAGAAATGGTATAGAAGGAGTAAATTGCTGGCTGATTCTGTTGTATTGACATGCAAATTTCCAGTTTATTTAAGAGCTTTTGTCACTTCAGTCATCTTTCTAAGAAGCTCTGTGCAGCAATTACCGTGCCATTAACAAAGTTTGTATGTTGTGAAAGGTAGAATATTTTTATGGGTTTATTGTGCAAACTTTGTAGGTTTACAGTAAAATTCCATCGCTGACCGTTGTATTGCATAGAGCTGGTGTAAGGTGAATTGATGTGGATTTTAGTAGATTGAGGCTGTCTCTCAGAGCTTACAAACTTCTGAAATTAGTTACAACTTATCCAGAGTGTGTCCCAACTAAGAAATTATCTGTCAGAATGTTCCTGAAGATTATTATGTTAGTGCTACCTTTTTTCCTCTTGGGCTCTAAGCACAGAAGAGTTATTCCTCCAGGTACTCCTTGGAATGCCAGTATGGGATCTCATCTGCTTCTTGTCTCACACCAGTTATCCAAATGTTAAAATGGTGCCTTAGAATATAGGGGGTTTGTATTCCTGGCTTCTACGGAGAGTGTACTTATGGCCATGATGCTGAGAAATTAAACTCTTAATGTAAAATTGATTTAGAAGTGTAGTACAGCCAGATGTGCAAAGTGAAAAATGGCCAAAAGTTTTAAGGTTTTCAAACAGTTGTTAAAGAACATGAAGAACTAGTTGTGTACAGTGCAAGGCAGTAGTCAAACTTAGGCGCATGTGTTGAGAGTTTCTGTGATACGTGTCCTCTCAGGATCTAGTCCAGTAACTGGTTATTTTTTCATTTTTCCTTGAACTTCCAAAGTGGTTTTGGTGCTTGGAAAGTCTGATCTTTAAAGTCAGGTTAGGTTTTAAGTTTTATCTGGTTATTTGGTTTACAGTTGGCTTGCTTTTTACTTTTCCAGGCAAAATAAATCGATTTGGGCTAGGTATAGGTATTGCAGAGCAAAACTCTGTTTGGAGCTGCACTTACAAATGGCTACAAATGCATCTTATTATTTCAGAAGTTTCTTTTTAAGAGATGTAGACTTGTGAATATCAGAAACATGTTGATTGTTGTGTTGGCTTTTTTAAAAGGCAAAAGAAGTGTTTTGTATAAGTCAGGCCTTTTAATTTTCTCCTATCCCAAGAAAAAGATTTAGATTTTTTCAGGTTTGGTACTGCTTTTCATAATATATTCTTATTTTATGTTAAACTGATTCATTTTACTGCATTTTCTTCTTTGGTATAAGCTGAACAAATGTTCTCCCAAGAGGCTGGCTTTTAATTAAGGAACCAGTTTGAGTGTTGCTGTGGCAAACAAGTAGCTATATCCAGTTCATGCATTCTGTTGTGAGGGAAAAAGAAACGAAAAACACACAGAAAAAGTTCTCTAATGCATTTTCATCAGCTGGTTTTGGTTTTATCAGTGATATCTGACAAGAACTTGTGTGTTGCTCTACATTCTCGTTTGAATCTTGCCTGGTGAAGAGTTAGCAATTTGGGACAGCAAATGTCTGATTCCTGTATGTTTATTAAAACCAAACAAGAATAGGAGAGTCTTAGTGAGTTTAGGAGGGTAGTTAAAAGCCAGATTTCCAGGAGGAAGGAAAACCTAGGAGAGGGCATCTTCTGCAAGGAGTACTCATCCTTTCATGACATCATATAATTGCCAGTTGGTCTTTACCTTGAGAAGTTTCTGTAGTGACTCATGATCTGGAAAACAAAACCAACCCACTTCTGTTTTACTAATGGTGGACCTCTGTGTTAGTGTAGTGTGACTTGAACTTGAAACCAAAAACTGATCTCTTTCTGGGGGAAAATGTGAAGTTTTTTCACTTGCTGGGGTCAGTTTTGTGGAGTTTGCCTGCTGGGGGTTTGTACTAAAATTATTTCCCCCTTCCTGTGACAGATAACCAAAATACCTGAAACTCCTTGGTCTGTCTTTTCCCTCCTCTATACTCTACCAAGTTTATCTTCTCCACTGCAGCTGTGAACCAGAACTCTAAGCTGGACTCTTAGAGCCCAAATGCTGAGAAATCATAAGGAAGGGAAAGTTTTTAGAGAAGAGAAATGAGACCAGTTGTGAGCTTTCTAATCAAGAAATGCTGGACCAGTGTTTATTTTTCAGGTCATACCAGCACAGCTACCACTGTCTTCCTGTTTAATCAAGACAGTGGTTCTGGCTAAGTATTTATTATGTAAGATCTCCATCCACCAGTCCATTACTTGAAATATATTGGGCTGAAAGGCTGTGTTTACTAGCACTGTACATCTGGAGTAAAGGGATATGTAACATAAGTGAGACAAGGCAAAACTGGACTTTTGTCCTTTCTGTTTGGCTACATGTGTATGGTAATGGGAATACAAGCACAAAGCATGAAATTCATATTTAGTCATGGTATAACCTTTTCTGTATCCTGGACACTTACATAAATAGTTGGTTTAGATATTCTGTTTTAAAACTAAACCACATAAATGTGTAGTTTTAAAATTAAAACTGCATAAACAAGAAGATATTAAAGAGGGTTAAAATGTTTTTAAGTTCCATATTCTCCTGTGCTAAAGAGTTAAAGAATGGATGTGACTTTCCTCTTTCTTCTTTCAGTCTGTCAGTGAAAATGAAGACAAGCTTTTTGGTCCTTTTATACTCTATTTTTAAATTTTGAGAGGGTCAGCGTAGGGACTGGGTAGGTTGAAGAGATGGAAATTAAAAAGGAAAAAAAGCAAGGGTTTGGCTTTGTGGAGTGCTTCACTAAAGTCTGGGTTTGGGTGCTCAGCCTGTTACTTCAGTTCAGTAACTTTATTGCAAATATCATAAGTGTGTTGCTTAAATATTTGTAATATAAATTATTTTAATAGATTATAGTAAGTGTAGCCTGTAATTATCAGTATCCATAATTCAATGTGCCATGTGAATAAAATTGTTTACTCTTTAATCTTAATTACAGGCAGTTCTTCAACTAGAGAATTCAAAGTAGGGACAGGCAGCCACGGCAGACTTCATCACTTTTGGAGACAACTAGTGAAGGAATGTGATTTAAAAGGAGTTTGTGCTAGGTAGAAGTATAAGGCTGAGATGCTCAAGATGATCCAGATCCTGTAAATAGTCCAACCGTGGCAGCAGGAGACTATTGGCAGATGAGTTTCTCTTTCCAAATAAAGCTATGGAACTTGAATGATGTAGAAGTGGACTTTTTCTTTCTTTGTAATGGCTCAAACCTGAAGGTGGAATTTGATTCAGGGATTTGGTTAATATGCAGAAACGATCTTAGAAGTATACAATTCACATGTGATAAAGCTAGAGTCCATTTGGGGAATCTTCAGTGTGTAAATTGACTTTGTTTAATTGACAGTAGGTACATCTGGATTCAGTTTGAAGTCTAGTCAGGTGATGGTGCTTAAAGGTGAAGTACCTGCTGCTGGAACACTTGCTCTGGAATCCTCTTGATGTTATTTTGGTTTAGACAAAGTAGTACAGAAATAGTTTAATTTTTTACTTTAAACAAAAAACCCTGCTGCTATGAGAGTTCCACAAATGGGAAATTGTCCAGGGCGCATCATAAAAATGATTTATCCAAAGTTATTTAAGCTATAACAACAGAAAGTAATGGCAGTAGGTGGTATAGTAATACAAAGTTAAGAAAAGAGCAATAATGTAACTGTTGCCTCCTCAGTGTGGTCATGTCACTGAATTTGTTAAACTATTTCACTTCTGTCTATTATTTTAAGTGCATATTCAGGTACTGGGGTATGGTTTTGGTTTGGAGGGTGGGCGTGTTTGCCAGCGAATACCAAATTCAAGCACTGGATGTATTGCTCTGGAGAGAGAAGATTTTCTTTGAAAGTGAAGAGCTTGCAAAGTTGGATACGTTCACTGTAGGAAAACCGGTTTTCAGAATTTGAGGGTGTATATGAAGAGCAGTTGGGTAAACATGAACTGTGAGCTTCAAAAACCCTCACAGGAGTTCAGACTGCTTCTAAGCATGAGCTGTGTAGGTTGTCAGCACGCTGCAGATAACAACAATTTCCTCATTGCCAGTTATCAGAATCACAAGGAAGCCTGGAGTCCTTATTTGGAATTCCAGACCGCCTTTCTTCAGCTGTCTGGGCTAGTTGTGAGGGAGAGGGTTATCCACTCAACCAGCAGAATACAGCCATTTCAGCCCAAAACAGAGACCGTAGGAGTTTGTCATTGTTATGTCATATTCCATTGGTCCACACTTGTAATTTAAGTTCAACAGCCACTTAGAGTACTTCAAATTTTATGAGCACCTTGGCAGAGAATGTTCATATTTTCCACTGGAGATTAGACAACTTGGTTTTGTTGGTTTGGGGTTTTGAGTTTGTTTTTTAAAGTTGCTTGGAGTGTTTCTGGAGATTGCACTTGATGCATTGAACAGGGATATGTTTAAGCACAAATTAGCTTGGAACTTGTGAATTTCCGAATCACACTTTGTGATTCTCTTCTTGGCTTCAAGTTCTGTTCAAGCCAGATACAGCAAAAATCAAATTGAAAGTGAAATTTGAAATAAACATGGAAAGATTTTCAATACCATGCTACCAGGCCACTCAAGGAAATATGTCTGGGTACCATTTCTTACATCTTTGAATACTTTCTTTGTTTAGCTCTGGAAAATGGATTATATGCAGTGCAGAATTGTTCAAAGCAGTTCAGTGTCCAAAAAGAAATTGAGTTCTTGAAATGTGGTGTGTGATTTACAGTATGGGTTGGCAGTGTTGAGTGGTATGATACAGTAACTGCACTGCGTACCATGAGGTTGCTTACCATGTCCACAGAGCAGTGGACAAAGGAGCATACGTTTTATAATGCAATATGGTTTTCCTTATGGTCTAAACTACCTTTACAATTACTTCAGAAATTCCTGTTCTGTATACTAAAGCAAACATGAAAATACGTGAATTGATTTAAATAGAAGATGAAGAGCGGTATGAATAATGCAACCACACTGTTGCACTGTACTTGCACCAAAGATCAATTCTTTATGATGGTGGTGTGCCAATCTTTCTGTCCCAATAACGCATTTATTCTAGACTTCTAACTGTACCAATATGCTTCCTCGGTAAGATGAGATGTTAGAGGGCATAAACTTTTTCAGAAAATGGTAGGAATGTGTGTTTTAAGATTCCTTTTTGTGCTTCTCCTGTTAATTTGATCTAAGAAATATACCAGTGTTTCTCTCTTATGAAAGAGACATCAACAAAGATGATATAGGGGAAGTCAGGTTTTTGTTTGTTTGTTTGGGGTTTCTTTCAGTGGAGGATAAAAGCAATGCAGAGGACAATAGTAATTTTGTTCTTGGAGTAGGAAATCTCAACAAATGAGAGGAAACAAGGAGTCTTTGCTTCTTTGAGCAGTGTTCCTTCATTCTAGCTTATCTTTATTCAGGGGGTTTGTCACTTTGGATTAATTTGGGTAAACCAGGGTTATCATTCTTGCATGCTTTCTTGAAAGGCTGTTTCTTTCATGGCTTTACTGTGTGACAGACATGTTTTTCTGCTGCTACAATGGCAAACACCAAAGGAAATCCTAGTTTATAGCTCTGCCACTTTCTGTGATACTTGGACTCTGTGAAGACCATCAGTGGTTTCAGAATACCTGTTTTGTGTTGCTGCTGTATTGCATGATCACCTACTAGGGCTGGTCCTGCACCATCCTGCAATACTGAAGGAAGCTTCAGGACCCTAATGTAGTTTAATTAGAATGTGCAAGTGTGTGCTTTGCTTTGGGGTCTTTTAATTAGACCAACTCTGGTTTATACATATATGATTTTTGGATCATGGTAATAGGAAATTTGAGTTTAATCTAGATGCTTCTCGCTTTGTGTCTGGCTGTGAGTCTCCTGTGGTTTTGTGTGTTTGCCGTGATTAAACATTTTCCACTTATTTGTGTAGCAGCATCTTGGAAGACAGTCATACAAGCATTCCTTTGTCTTCCACAGGCAGAACTCAAACTTCACTAAACTTGGGAATTTGTTTTTATATGCAGATAATGTTGACCCATTACTTCTGTAATGGAAACATCTGGCATATCATCTTTATATTGCTTTAGAGTGTCTAATTTGTTGTGTAAGATTTCATTCTTTAAAGTTTGAGAGGGAGAGATGTATCTGGTGTCATCTTGCCCATCTAGCTCAATGATTGATTTATTTGTCTTCTGGAATCATTTGACAAACTGTCTATTATGTGTCAAGGTGTTTCTGAAAGGTAGCTTCTCTTTTTGGTAACTTTTTTCTTTCCTTTTCAGTGCATTAAAGTTTCAGTGGTGGTGTATTTAGATTCAGCAGGATTTGTCTTTGAGTATCTGCCTGCCTTAGCAGGTCTTGCTCCCTATTAGACTTATTTCCTGTATCTGTGGGAGTATTGGAGGGGGTTGGATGGGTTGAACAAATGCCACAGAGAACCATTTCCTCTTCATGGTAACATCCAAGATGACTTGAAACTTGGTTTTAAAACAAGAAGATGGTTTTATGATTGGCTTATGAGATTGTCTAAACTTGATTTTGGTGAGGGTTTTTTTATAAATGAAGTAGGTTTAATGAGTGCATATTAATACTTTAACTGATAGCTGCAGAACAGTTGCCTGCAACTGGATACTTTATTTTGATAGACAATTGGAATATTTCATCTGATAGTGCCATGTACAGGAGCTTTCCTCTTTTGTTTTCCCTTCTGCTTGGCATCAAAGATAGTGGAATTAAATGGAAGAAGGTGTAGCATCTCATCTGAATTAGCATCTGAGTCTGAATTAATTATGCTCAGTATCTGTTCTTTTAGGTAGTGAAACAGCTCTTCAGGCAAGCTTTTTGTGTTAGGCTTTGTCCTTTCCTAAATCTGCCGCCTCCTCATTCTGTGCAGATATCTCCTGGCTTATTGAAGCATGTGGGGGGAGGTTTCTTGTGTGTTTTGTTTTGAAAGATTGGGAGTTCCTGAAGCATTTTCATATAATATCACATTTAACTTTTATTTCGGGCTTGTAAGTATCCAGGGTAAATACTCTAGTTAAAAGGCGGTGGAGAAAGTGATTTTGATTCTGTTTTGTGTTCTACTTTGGTTGAAATTGATGTCCTATGACATCTGCTTGAAATGATCTTTCTGTGTGCTATTGCTGGACAGGAAAATAGCTTGCAGGATTTAAATGCAAAATGTCTATTGTTTGAAGCTCGATGCTTTAAGTTTAAAATTAAATTTCCAGGAAGGAATGATAAATAAGTCATGCTGAGTAAAAATGAGGAAAAAATCTAAATATTTTGGCTGAGGAAAATGTCTTGTTTAAGTAATTCAAATACAATTAAAATTCTAGTTGTCATTTTAAAGCTTCATCAGATTACATGGGAAATGCAACTGCTCTAAGTGTCTAAAGCAGTACTTCAGATAGCTTGTGTATTTCATTTTTATACTGTTAAAGTATAAGATTATTAAATGAATTATCACATTATGTAACTGAAGTTGTGAATCCTTTATTTACCATGGTTTAGAAAGTTTGACACAGTCATTGTTCATGGATGTTTAAACACGTTGACCAGTGAATGGCAAAATTCTCATTGCTGCTTTTTATTCCAGGTAGGAGAAGACAAAGAGTGCATCGTCCTCGTTCCCCAATATTGGAAGAAAAAGATATCCCACCCTTGGAGTTTCCTAAATCCTCAGAGGACTTAATGGTGCCTAGTGAGCATATAATGAATGTTATTGCCATCTATGAGGTACTAAGGAACTTTGGCACTGTTTTACGCCTCTCTCCTTTTCGTTTTGAGGACTTCTGTGCTGCTCTGGTAAGTCAAGAGCAGTGCACACTTATGGCAGAGATGCATATAGTGCTTTTAAAAGCAGTTTTACGTGAAGAAGACACTTCAAATACTACCTTTGGACCTGCTGACCTCAAAGATAGCGTTAATTCCACTTTGTATTTCATAGATGGAATGACGTGGCCAGAGGTTCTGCGGGTATATTGTGAGAGTGACAAGGAATACCATCATGTTCTTCCTTACCAAGAGACAGAGGACTATCCTTATGGACCAGTAGAGAATAAAATCAAAGTTCTGCAGTTTTTAGTGGATCAGTTTCTTACAACAAACATTGCACGTGAAGAGTTAATGTCAGAAGGTGTTATTCAGTATGATGATCATTGTAGGGTTTGTCACAAACTTGGGGATTTGCTTTGCTGTGAAACTTGTTCAGCTGTGTACCATTTGGAGTGCGTGAAACCACCTCTTGAAGAGGTACCAGAAGACGAATGGCAGTGTGAGGTCTGCGTAGCACATAAGGTGCCTGGAGTAACTGACTGTGTTGCTGAAATCCAAAAAAATAAACCATACATTCGACATGAACCTATTGGATATGACAGGCATAGGCGAAAATATTGGTTCCTGAACAGAAGAATCATTATGTAAGTATAAAGGAATCAGTATTTTCTGAATAATGATACCGCATTGAATGCATTTTTAATATATCCTGTAAGTTGCTGTTGCCATCTTAAAGTTGTTCTTTCGTTCGATAAGACCATTGCTTGCTGTTTTGCAAGGAAATTTCTAAGGACCATGTAATTAATCCATTGATTTTTCTCCAAAATAAGTATTCTCATAATCTGTGTATAAACAGGAGGAAAACCCCAGGGTCTCTGACTTAATATTAATATGCCTAAAACACATGAATGTGAGGAAAAGAGAGGGAATTTTAATAAGAACTCTCCAGTTTTTGTAGAAGTTAGTGAAAAGTAGTCTCTCTTTGTGATCATATGTATAGAATGCTAGTTTTGTATGCTTTCACCTGCTTAAATAGTATTTGGCTGTTAGCTACTGGTACTGGTTTGATGGTCTGCCTTTGAAGCTAAGACTTTCAGAGCTCTCAAATGTGTTCAGCATATTAAATAGAAATGCAGCAAATGTTGTATGTGAACACTTCTGTAAATATAAACAAAATCAAAACATTAAGAAATGCCTGTCTCTAAGTGAGCTCCTTTGTACATTTAACACTTTCCTGTTACTCCTTGGCCTTGAGATACTAATGTATTTCAAAACATTAATAATAATAATCAAGCCCTTGTTAGTGAGGGCATTGTGCCCTGGTTTCACCTGAAAAGTGGAATCTAAAATTATAAAAACATTTCTACATTTTTCACAGGAAAATAGCTAAAGACTGGGTTTTTTCTTATAAAGACTGTTCTTATGTAATTGTTCTCTTAGTGGCAGACAAACTGTATTTAGGTGAAATCCGTAGTATTGTAGTTTAGGAGAAATAAAGGTATTTTACTAGATTTCTTGAAATACAGTTTTCCATTCAGCATTATGGAGAATATAAGCCACTTAACAGGAATGCACACAAAATGTTTCACAGTGAATGTTAAGATATTAACCAGTGTCTTTAAAAGGGATTGTGGTAACTGTTGATGGTATTACATCTTACAAACAAGACACTTCTAAGGACTCATTTTAGTCTTTTAAAATACAGTGCTCTTTCTCTAATGGTGATTTTCTCTAATGGTGCTTTAAGTATTCATTATTGCCACTTTTTGTTTCCTGTGTGTTCTTTGACACTTGTAAAGAAAGAAGCCATGTTGGATTATTTTCGGTTTCTCTGGGTTATAAATGCCACGCTAGTATCAAGCAATCTTTTAAAAGGTGCAGGGAATCTTTTCTACTCTTACCTTTTTTTTTATACTCAATTACATGCTCTACAATATGTGGTGTATCCTTTATGGTTCAGCAGGATGGGATGGTCAGCCTGAAGCTGTTGAAATCCAAATTCTTCCATTCCCTCATATCTAATTTTCTACCTTCCCTTTCCAGAAAATGAGTTGGAAGTTTGATTTTTGCAGAAAGCTTGGTTGTGAAAAACATGTAACTGATGCTCTTTTTGTTCTAGTTACCTGTGTTTTAATGGCTTATAGTGCATGATTTTTCTCTCTTTCGAGCTCTTGAGGAAAAGGTTGTTCTAAAGATGGGGTTTTCCTCACTGCCCTACTGTACTGGCAGAACAATTATATTCTGCCTGCCATTAGATGTCTAGGAAGTAGCATTAAAAAATCCAGTGTCATTCAGGAGGCTATTTTAAGATGAATAGGCTCCCAGTATGTAGACAGGTTGGTAATTATTCTTGACTAAACTTGATCTATGAAACAATGTTTTTCTTCCTAATGAAGAGTAATATTTGATGCTCAGGAGGTTTTGATACAGGCAGTACTTCAGTATATTTTAAACTGAACTAAATCATGCAGGTGCTTCTTGTTCCTTTGAAATCTGCATGTGTGAAAGCTCTTTAGCACATTGGTAGTAATTTTAACTGCACTAGAAAAGATATCTTCAAAGGTTAAATGATTTGGGTTTTTTTCCCCAATGATTTTGCATTCCTGCTAGGAATTCAGTGGGCAAAATACTTGCTCCAAGTTTTATGAATTTAAGTTTTATATCTCACTTGGGATTTATTCAAAGAGACATCGATATTCCATTTCAAATCAAAATAGATGAGAATTGTAAACAATACAGCAAAAGGAAAATATTTATTGGATTTTCCATTTTATTGAGGTTTTGTTAGTGACCAAAATAGTTCAAAATGTAAATAGAAAAGTATTTTGATGTTTATGAAGGCAAGAAATGAAGTTCAGCCATTGTTTCCTGACTTACTTTTGTATTCTTATGTTGCTCATCAAGGTTGAAATACTCTTCCCCTGCTAGTCCCTGTCCTTCTTGCTGTCATGAGATGTCATACCTTCTGCTAGTGTAAATGTGCCTGTGCTTATTTCCAAAACAAGTTCTTCATGAAGTATGTGGTTTGGATTAAAAATATTTCCAATCCTCCTGATGGAATTGGAAGAGAAAACAGATGATCAGTTGTGCTGATGGGTCTGCAGCAGCAGCAGCTCTCTTTAAGAGCCGTGTGGGATGAACAGAACCAACCAATTCCACTGGACTTTTCACAGGACTTTGATGTGTTTAATTATGCGTAATTAGATTTATGCATAATGTGCCTTGAAGCTTCTTGCCAAAGCCGCTTCATAAGGGCACAAAAGTATTTACTGCATAACTAAATTCCAGGGAAATATAACTCTAATAATTCACATAGATATTAAACTCTGTACTTTCAGGTTTTAATGGCCTTTACGTTCAGTAAGCATGCTGTATTGCAAACCCAGCCATTTCCACATATATGTATGTGTGTGTATATATATGTATGTGCGTGTATATAGATATATATATGGAACAAGTTTAAACTACACCTGTTTAGATAACAGGTTAACTTAAAGGAGAACTGCCAAATGCTAAAAGCTAAGATTAATTAATTGATATTATCATATTAACTTTATTAAAATAAATGGAGTGTATTCATCAATACCGTGGGATCACATATATCAGAGGAAACTAATAGATCTAAAACTGATCTGCACAGACACTGGTTTGAATCTTGCCATGGGGGACTGGAGAACTGAAATCCTAAATTCTTAGATTTTTCTGTTTTTTCTAAGGGGTTTTTAGGGCTTTTTACTACTTTTCTCCTTATAAGTATTATACATCCCTCATACCACTGGTTTTCCCATCTTTTAAAGGGCTTTGTAGATTTCTTCTTGGTCACTGATACTTTTATTTCCATACTCATCACCTGCTGAGAGCAATAAGCCTTGTTTAAGCCCATCGTTGTGGTTCTGTTTCTCTTTTCCACCTCTTCTGTTTTACAGAGACGGAAAAGTGGACCCTGAGGAGGTCTTCTCCTGTACATCCCCAGGAGAAACAGCAACAAGATTTAAAAAAATCTTGTCGTCAAGAGAAGAAGTCCTGAGTTTTTTCTTTCAAGCTATTAACAAATTTAGGATCATGTCTCTGGGTCCAGTGCCTTTGTTTTGCTTGTAAAGGTTGTTTCTGCAAGTAAAGTCAGGAAATTCAGGACTTTGATTTGCGTTCTCCTTGTAAACTGCTGCGGTGTTCTAACAGGTTCTCTTTCTAGAAATACTGAGGCGCTTTGTCTTTGTCAGATGTTTATGAAAGCAGATGAAACATTGTTTGGTTTTCATTTTGGTAGCAAAAGTAAGACACAAATTGTTATTGCTGAGTTACATACATCTTCCTTGACGGTCAAAGGAACCAATTTCAGCTTTTCGTCTGCAAGATTTGAAATAACCTTTATATTCTCAGCGAGTCCTGCTTGATTTATACCTAGTAATTAAAAAGGTTTTGGATCTTTGAGTAGGTTACTTTAAACAGGTGACTGAATGCTTGTGTCTAATTCTATCAGCATGGAATTCAGGAAGGGGGGTATCTGCTTTGTTATTACTTTACTTGAAAGTTTCTAGCATATTGTGTTGTCGGTTTTATCAGTCTTAAAACTTGCCTCAAAAGCCTGCCGGTGAATAGTTCCTGGCAGTGCAGGAGGATGAAAGAGGTAGGAAATGTTCATGTGACTTTTCTGTCCCTTGCTTGGCCTCACTTGATGTATGTGTCTCAACAGAGTTCCCTGGAGACAAAGTAGACCTGTCGTGCATCAAGTCTGGCTCGTCAGAATAAAACACTGGGAATGGATCCTTGTGTAAACTTGCATCTTTCCGTCTTGTTTTAATGGTAGCCTCTCAGGGGATAAAAGTCATGTCCCTTTAGCCGATGGAAGAAGGTGTTCAGGGGAAGTTAGCTTAAGTATTTTAATCATTAATTTAAATCTTAACCAGCTTTGCCAGATGGATTGCATAGAATGATTTCTGCTGTAGCTCTTTGACTGTTAGCAAGTTGGTTATGAGCATTCCAGGGCTTCCGCTGGCACATACCTGAATCTTGGGAAGAAGTTTGGGCAAAGATGAGTTTTGTGTAAGGATAACAGCAACCTTCTGCCTTTTCATTTTCTGTCTGTGCTTTTGTCGAGAGAAAACACTAATTCCTGAACTTCGGTTACTAAGGTTGTGATAGCCTTCAGTTCAAGAGAAATTCTGTGCTCAAAACCCAATATGAATGAAATAGAAGGGAAATAAAATACTCTTGGACAACTTCATTGTCCATTTCTAGACTATTATCTGAGCAGTTCTTTAATGGGTAGGACTTGAATTGCACATAGAAAGATTAGCTCTAAGTGTGTCCTGCAGAATACAATCTTTGCAGTCTAGTGTTTTGATTCTTCACAATGTGGCTCTGGGTTTTTTTGGCCTGTAATAACTGCAGACCTTTACTGGTACTGCAGGCTTTTTCTTCATTATATAGGGAAATTGAAGATAACAGCTCATTGCTTTTCAGTCCAATGGAACCTTGTAACACAAGAATAGAAAGAACTGATGGGAAAGGAAAAGAGAGATGCTGCTTGGGATTTTCAGGTGACATACATACATACGTATCCCGGAGGCATTAGCATAGCTGCAGTGGTTTCAGGTTTGCTAAAAGGGGGGAGAATGTGGAAAAAGAACATGCTTGGATGATCACTGTCAAAATTTAAGCAAGGTGTACAAGGCTCTATGCCTGAGCTGCCTGTGTATTTATATTACTGTATAAACTTAGCAACGGCATTATATTGTGCAGTTGTGTTTGTAAGGAGTAGAGCATCTTTACAATTACTGCTCTGCTAGTGTCTTCCTCTTCCCGCTTCCTTTGGACAATTGCCAATTTCAGTAGGCGCTGTCCTTTCTAGTTAAGCATTTTGCTTCACCCTATTCTTTCCTCTTGCTGTATAAAGCTGAATTCTTGCATTCTCATCTCCCCTTCTGACTCAGGTTTTAGATATTTTCCTTTATCTTTTTTAATGGCTTTTGTTCACAGTCATTAATAGAGGTGCTTCTATTCCTATTGTTAATAGGTGACTTCCTTGGTTTAGAGAAAACATGGTTTAAACAATTTTTCTTGAACATGGAAGTCTACAGGCATGGAGTATCCGATAGAGTCCAGTGATTGTCGGTGTTCAGCTGTTACTTTTTGATGTGTAGTATGTGGGATGTCTTCTGAAATGAGCTGTTTTCTGAGAGAACTTGTTGAACTTAACCATGCTAACCTGTTAAAACTAATGGGAAGTTAGTGGTAACCTAGAGGAGTAAATGGGTAAGGTAGAATTAGTTGCTTTTCATGAGCAAAGGCCTTTATGGAAGAAATTATGGAAGAAATTGTAGTATTTCATTGCAGTACACCAGGTTTTATCATCAAAAAACAAAGTCTGGTTTGTAGTAATGGTTGTGACGAGTTAGTAGTTGAATTTTGAGTCATATTGTAATTATTAACTTCATAACCACTTTATTTTAGCAGTGTTCTGATTGAGTTGCAGATGCGATGGTTGTTTCGCAGGTGAATGCTCTTTCCTAAAGATGCAGTCAGAAACACTCCCCTTTATGGATCCTGCAGCCTTTTGTTGCAAATTGTTTGAGACTCAGTTGTAGGTTACTGGTTACAGTAATAGTAAATATAAAGAGAATCAACTTTGTTGCAGATTGGACAAACCAGTTTTAAGGAGATGCTTCAAAAGCTTTCCTGAGCACATTGTAATGAGAAATTCTGAGGGGATGGTAATGAGAAAGGAGCATTTGTGTACTAAATTGAGTGCATGTGAGTGTCCTCATGTGATTTGTTATTCACACTCAGGTGTTGGCATTTAAGAGTTCTCTGCTGAAAGTAGGCTGATACTAATTTTTGTCATTTATCTAGGTATTTGAAAATTCATATGTTTTCAATACTCTTACAGAGAGGAAGATTCAGAAAGTGAGAAAGATAAGAAAATCTGGTACTTTAGCACAAAGATCCAGCTGGCAGAGTTGATCGAATGCCTGGACAAAGATTACTGGGAAGCTGACCTATGCAAAACCCTGGAAGAAATGCGTGAGGAAGTTCATCGGCACATGGATGTGACAGAAGACCTCACTAATAAAGCAAGGGGCAACAACAAGTCTTTCCTTTCTGCAGCAAATGGTAAGAATATTTTATGGCAGTAGGTGTTGAGCTTTGAATCAAATACTGGTTTATATTTCTTTTATTAGAAGAAGTTTATAGAAACTGATGGAGAAGCATCATGCAGATATACCAGCATGGCTGTTTAGTGCTGACTTCTTGTAGGACTACGTATCATGTATTCCAGGATGTCCTGAATGATTTGGATTCTTGATATGTTTAGGGTGTGCCAGACTCTGATTGCTCCAGGTGTTGAGGTGGAGCTGTGTTAGCTGTCGTATGTTTCCTGATGTGTGTGTGTGTGTATATATATATATATATTATCTCTCCATAAACACTTTACGATCCTATGGGAGTTGGAGTAGCCACAGTATTAGAGCTCCAGTATTAACTACAATATTATGGAATACGTGGAAGAATGCATATCTCCTCTGCACTTCTTCACCAACTTAATTTATCTACCTTGAGGCAATAAATAAATAGCAGTATAAATCTGTGAAGGTTTGAACTTTGTTTTTAGGGAAGACATGAAGATTAGATGTTCAGGTTTAAAATTGGATATAAGTCATCACTATATAAATGCATAATTCTGAGGAATCAATTATTAAATCTGTGGAATTGTTTCTTCTGAGTGTGGGGAAAAAAGTGGCAAGAAGATGGATGATATCTTTTGTCTCATTGAGAAGAAGCCACATTTATGTCATGTTATTTCTGCTCTGTGGCTCTGTAGGTCGTGCTTGGTTTGTTTATTGATGGCAACATACATTCTATTGTAGATGAAATTTTGGACATTATCAGAGCGAGAAAAGGGGAAATAGTGGAAGATAAAACCACAGCAGATGATGAAGCAGAAAAGTCCAAAAGCGATGTAGATAATGACCAGACAGATGCTGAGAGAAGCAAGGAAGAATCTGGAGACCAAGATAAAAATGAGGAAACGCCCACTGAGCAAGATGCAGAAAAAGTGAAAACAGAAGGTAAAGAAACTCTGACTGTGCTTTAACAACTTCATTGAGGTGAATCTTTAGTTGAGACCCTCAAATTCCTTTAGGTATTAATGTGATCTGGGGGATGAGGGGAATGATTCTCTGAGTTACTTTGTAAGTAATAGATTGCTATTTGTTAGTTCTTTTGGGTTGTATATTGTAATTGGTTTTCTTGTTAAGTGATTTCACCAGTTTTCCTACTTTTCAAGATACTGCTAGCTTGTAGATACAGGAAGCTTGAGGTACAGGTGACTCTTGCAGGTTGTGATCAGCATGTTTGTAGTAGGCAATATTACATCATTTTTAACACTGTTTTCCTCATTAGAACTAGTTTGTTCTTTGATTTTGAGGCAATACTGTCTCATAGAAGAAGGGAGAAAAAAAAAATAAACAAGGAAAAAGCTCAATGTTTTCCAGCTTTATCAAAGAGACAAACCAAGCTGCTGAAGTTGCTTTCTATGGATGATGCCAAATGACATCCTAAGACATACTAAAGAATATCCCTAAAGTTTTGTTGTGCATTTTACTATAGAGGCAACAGTCGTTGGGGATAAAAGTAACTCTGTGACATCAAGCACTGATGACAACAACACAAATCCTTCTGCAGGAGAGACTAGTTGCTCTGAAGGGAAGAACGCAATGGGTTGTCAGTCAGAAACCCTTGAGAGCAACAACGTGGCAGAGAAGAAGGTGGCATCAGAGCTCCCTCAGGAACTCTCAGGTACAGAAGGCACTGTTACCAATGCCTCTGTAATTTGGGGAATCTGTTAAGTTTTTCTCTCTGGTTTGTCCACTAAAACCATTCACAGCGTATTATCACTCATGCTGTTTGCTTGCAGTGCCATCCTTTACTGCTACGTTGTCATTAACATTTCAAAGTTAATTTTCTTGCAACTAGTGCTTGAAATTTGTGGTCCTCTGTGACATTAGCATTTGTTTCCATGCCTTCCAAAGATGACTGTGACTAAGCTTTTTATATTCTGTTTTCTGTAGAATTTATTTTTCCATATTGATCCATAATGATTTTTAGCATCCTATCAAAGTTGATTTCAAATTCTAATTTGCTGCTGGCTTGTTTATTATTTTAACCTCTCATTTACTGTGTGAATTACTAACATACAAAGCATTTTCATTCAAGTGAGTAAAGCATTGCAGAGAAACGTCAAGGTCAAAATTGTCATGCTAGGAATTTTAAACAGATGTCAGAGTTGTAAGCATAGAGGCGCTTGTGTTTTATTGTGTCTTGTTCTACCATGTCAGTGATTCAAAAATAGTACTATACACTATTTAGTAATATTCTAAAAACCACCAGACTTTTGATTTAGAAATAAATGGGACTTAATTCCATAAGTTATCAGTGAACTATTTTAGAATTATAACAAATACTTTATAATTCTATAATATTATCATTCTATAATATCTGTGATGTAGTGGTGCTCAGTGTGTTATGTTTCAGAACACAGTAGTAAAGGTTTTCTCTCCTACAGAAACAGATCTCCATTCACATACAGATTGCAGTTCCTGAACTTGCAAATGTAAATGCGTCCAAACCTTGTCATTAACTTTGTTCAGCGGAGGAGATAGTGAACGTTAAGATTAATCCGCAATCTGGAAGCTTCATAATACACTTTTTTAATAGATTCCTAGTGCATGGGACAGTAAGCATGCATTTTAGATACTTGACCAGATATATCTCTGTTCTCATATGTTTTTTATTCCATTTTAAAGTTAAAATAACTGCATAACAGTTTAATGGAAAAGTTACATATCCTATAGCTTTGTTCCAGGCACGTTTATGAGTTACTGTTTTGTTTTAAAGTTTCATTTGTATATTTATCATTATTTCTTTATTATACTTCCACAAGTACTTTTCTCATTCCAAAGCTTCTAGCTTATTTTTAAATGAATGGGCTTTTGTTTTTGATAGGAAAGCGTATGTGCGTGAAGAAGGTTCTTATTTATGTCTAATTTACTATATTCATAGTGATAATTCTGTTCCTGTGATGAAATTTCCATTTGAGACTGTCATTTCAGAGGCAGGGAGAGATACTGAACCAGTATCAGTGAGGCAGCTACCCCCAGAGGGGGAAAACAGAAGTAAAATGCAAAGTTAGACAAGAATGTTCGTCACTTGTCTGTCGCCACCTTGTTAAATGGAGTTTGGATATTAGTCTTTT